>JAOUZG010052315.1:2055025-2070545 GCA_026289955.1 Argiope argentata | reverse complement strand
CTTGGCTACTTGGATCGTATTTGGTTCACAATTGTCGACATTTGCGCCCTGCTAACGGAAAAGTACACAATTTTTAGTGCTTTCATCTGAAATCAAGATATCTATATCTGATCGATATAGCTAATCTGTTTCTGGCTAATATCTGACAACAACAATATATTCATAAGCACTGAACTTTATAATTTCAAGTATCTCTGAACATCATTTTATATCCAGCATATTCCTATGTTAAATTTCACTTAGTGGTCCTATAATCTCTTATCGAGTCTTGCTAGCCAACAAAGACTGGAAATGATAATGGTATTTCCTAAGAACAGCCTTGAATGATTTAGGGAATTACATTTCCTATTCGTGTTCCTAATTACTCCGATTTCATGTCCCACTTAAAGAGGTTAATGAATGCTAATGGATCAGAGCAGAGTTAACAGCTGAAACAACATCCACTTTCTCAAATCGCGGTATTAGACTTTAATCTGTCTATTGTTCTGTAAATCGGCTTTCACTAAGGTAAGTGAAACCTGGAAGTTGTAATTTCCCTTTCAAACAGGGGAATTTGAAATAAAGATCGAGCTGTGATTGCCTATTTCATGTCGCATCACAAAAAAAAGTTTCAAGAAGATGCCCGTGTGCAAGGTAAAACACAATTTAGATGTAACTGATTGACCGTATGAATAATTTGGAAAAGTGTTTTTCGAAAATAATCTCCAAGGTAAATTTTAAGCTAGTATGGATTATTTGAAAAAAAAAGTTTCATTTGAATTGTTGTTATTACTAATGCATTTACCATGAACAAGCCCCACTGACGCCTCAGCGGATTTATGCCAAAATAAGTTTCTTTTGTTTCAAGTAATGCCAACTATTGACAAGAGTTCGATTTCAGCTACACACTCATCACATTCGCTTGCACAGCCCCTTTTTACAGTGAGCACATTCGTAAATCTCAAAGATAGAACACAAAAGAACAACCATGCTCGAACCGGGTGACCTAGATCAAGAAGAAGACGCGCTAATTTGGTTTAAATGAGGAATTAGAATGAATTACTAGATGGTCAAAAAATCCATTAAAATATTAAAAATTTATGGAACCCGTAAAATTAAGCGAAGTGAAGAACGGTTTGTAGAATTAGAATCGATAAATCCCGGGATTTTTTAAGTAGAAAAAAAACGACCAATAGGTGGCGTTTCGTGCATAGTTGAAAAATAGACTAACAAATTACAAAAATAATGTTATCAAATCATTTGTTATCACAATTAGTGTTCAACATGCCTCCCCCCATAAGTGATTACCAACTATAGGCATGTCACAAATCCAGGCACGGCAGAGTACATCATGTCTGATTGTATACATGGCATCTCTCGGCGGATTGAATCCTTCATTTCCAAGATATTGGATGAACGGAATTGGTACATCCGAGATTTTAAATTTCCACATATCAAAGAATCTGATGATGTAATAACTGGTGACCGAAATGGTCATGAAAGCTTTCTACGACTACTAAAGATTCTCTCTTCCCCGAGTGTATGCATCACGAATTCCGTCACTGGAATAGCAGAGTGAATTGTCGCTCCGTCTTCTATAAACGTAACTGGTGAAATAGGATCTTTTTCACGCAAAAATGGAACAACCGTTTCGCGTAGAAGGTTAAATAAGTCTAATAATTTACAATCATCGATTTCCCAGTCATTTAACACATTATGGACCATGTGGTGCTAGCCGTATAAGCCAGATAACATCTACGATACCGAAGTCGACTTTTGTATTATGGTCATGTTACCATAATACAAACATGTCGTGGGTTCGTACCTAGACTTTCACTTGTGATATTGGTGACCTTGACAACGCAACTTTCCGATCTGTCGTGGCTCCATCTACTAGGCAACAAAAACATCGCTCACTCAACGCAACAATCAAATACGAACCGCCACTCACTCGACGTGTAAAAAAAAGTTTTCCCTCACTCGACGCATCAACGAACTCACACGCTCGCCACAGGGTTTGGCCATTTCCAAATCGTTCGTCTCTCCGCTGACTCACTGGTGGGGGAGTACTGTGGCGCTAGCCTTATAAGACAGATAACATCTACGATACCGAAGTCGAATTTTGTATTATGGTCATGTTACTTGACTACCGGCCCTAGCGTCTCAGGTTCGTACCACGACCTTCACTCGCGAAAACCACACAGGAATCTGTAAGATATACGCTTGGACCGCACGTTTTGAGGCAAACATGTGCAATCTAAACATCCATCCGTAACAGACGGAAGACGAAAAACGGGATAACTCGTCAGCTGTTTGCAACTGATGGGCGTGAAACATGAGAAAACTCATGAGAGGTCCTTAATATGTTAATGGACACTATGTTTCAAAGAAATGTTCAGTGATGAAGGAACCTGTGAACCTATACCACACTGGGATTTTGTGTGAATGCAGCAGTTTCTCAGAGCACACTCGTGGATCTAAAGCCACCCAGATGATATGTGTACTAACTTAGCAGGTGAAAACGAGTTTCGTCTGCCCACAAGATATTAAAGAACCAGAAGGAATTTGGTTTAATTTTCGAGAGAGCCCACCTCACAAATTCTTCTCTCTCTAGAGCATTCGAGGCTAAAAGCTCATAGCAAGATTTATATGCATGGATACTTATTCAGATCTTCATGAAGAATGTTGTGTATCGAAGATTATGGCAATCCCAAGTGTCATTCAGCTTCTCGTTCTCTGGTAGTTACTGCCACGGTTTCGGAAACTAATGTTTCCATTGCGGCTGCAATGCGCTCCGAACATGTATTCATTTGACTTGGTAGCCCACACCTTACGCGATCATTCAGCGATCTAGTTTCCTCAAATTGCTGAGAGAGCTTTATGAACTCTGTCAGTGTTAAAGGTCCTTTTCTGTTCTTCTCATTGTTCTGAAATGTGAATTTACGTTGTGAAAAAGTCCGTGATTCCTGGTTTAGGTAAAAAAGATTTACCCACAAAGTTTTATCATTTCCACATAGCCTCCTTGTATGCTTACGTTACATGTGACGAAGAACTGATTCTGGACCAAGACCGTAAAATATTCATAATCGCCTGTTTCATTTGCATATTTCCAAATAATTTGTGCATACCAGCCCCACTTATCGGTTGTTTTCTGAATTATTTTTTTTTCTTGCCGAAAAAAATCCAGTAACTTATCGACGCTAAATCTGCAAACTGTTTTTTTTTAATTTGCTTATGGTTTTTATGAATTTGTAAAGTTTTTATGGAGATTTTGACAACACGATATATTTCTCTTAGTAGAAGAGGCAATTTAAGACAAGCATTTCAAATTACGGAAGTTTCCAGAAAAAATATCAATTAAAATTTTGAAAAAGAAAATTAAATTAAATCCATAAAATGAGTTTCTGAAAACCTTTCTTCTTGATGAAAAGATCAAGAAAGGGAAGTTTTACAATCAAATGATCCTTCATATAAGTTTAAAATGCAAAAATAAAATCGTTAAAATACCCCGAAAAAAAATGTGAGTACTCATCTTACGATGCAGGTGGGAATGTTTTACTATACAGAATTTAAAAAAAAAAAAAACGCAGGTATTCTGGCATAAGGTTAGCGCTTCTTTCTCGTAATCTGAGCAACCCGAGTTCGAGTCCCGGTTTGGGCATTGTGATTCTTCTGTGTTCTATCAGCACGGAGCATGAATGGCCCCACCCCCAGTATAAAGGGGCTATACAAGCGATTGTGGTGTGTGAGTAGCTAAGTCTTACTATGGGCCCTAGTTCAAACTTGGTACTACTTCAAAACATGAGACGATTGTTTCAGCTTAAAATCATTGATCTTCTAGCTTGACAACCATCAAAAACAACCAAAAAAGCAGCAATTTTCATGTTGTTAAAAAATAACATGATGTCTAATATATATTAGATCTCTGTAACTTCTTTTAATACCTTTTGGTCACATTTCCTTAAACAAGTAAAATAAAATTTTAAGGAAGCAGTTACATGAAATAAAATAATTTTTAAACTATTTGAAATAAAAATATAAAAAAAATGTTTAAAACTGACGATTTTTTGTTTGTTAAATTCAGAATAATACATTTTATTTCTGCTATTTACATTGAAATTCCTACTTGAAATGATTAATGTCATTGTCTTCTTTCATTGTTGTAATCTGAAAAAAGAAAATTTATTTTTATTACATTTATGTGAATATAAAAATAAAATTACAAGGCTGTAAAAAAAAAAAACAGCATGCAAGAGGAGAATTGATAACATAGACGATTTTGTTTTTAATTCCATAATGCTGCTGTTGGTTACAAGATAAAAATTCATATGTACAAAGTACAAAACAAGTAAATGGTTTTAAAATAACATGGGTTTTTTTTGTTTATGATAATTTTATGTTTAAGATATTTTGTAGACGGAAATATGACTGGTTATGGCTAAGAAACTTAGTTAATAGTATACATAACAAATATTAATAAGATACTGTATAAATTAAGCAAAATTGAGTACTTAAGCATTAGACCATCCATCTTTTTCGACAAATTTATAGTCGTCGTCAATAAGTTGCAGAATTGCCAATTATGGCAAAAAACTGCCATTATTTTAAAAGTTGTGCAACCCTTAACTTTCCGTCTATCATTTTGTTGGTTTCACAAAAGATCATCTTAATCGCCGAATTTAAATCCGTCGCCAATGAGTTACTCAACCGTTGGCGACTGTTCGCGATGATGGTCTAATACGTAAGTACCAATTGTTACTCTTAGACGGTTGACAAGATTGAATTTGATATTTTGAAAAAAAATTAACAATAGAAGTACGAAACTGTATATGAGTACCAATGTAGGAAAACGGATTTTACTAATTGACTATATTACACGATGAGAGCGTAATAAAAATTATTTCTTTAACTTTACGTTATAAAAATTCACAGATATCAAAATTTTATTGAATTTTTTTATTTATCTTGAACGAAGATATATATTTTTTACGATTTTATAGGTTAAGTTTTTACTTAATGATTTACTTATTTAGTTTATATAATTATTGAAATTATATAAATCGAATGATTGCATTATTTAGTATGATATAAATTTTGCGGCTCAAGTATGAATTTTAACTTTTCATCATTTAGTAAATGTTTACTTTAAAAGGAACACCTTTTCTCTCTCAATGAAATGCATTTTTGAATATCAAAACTTTGTTCTTGAGTCATAATTTTAAAATTTAAAAAAAAGTATTCATTTCTACCTGCATAAAATGTATATATAGACCAATAAAAAAGAAAACAAAATATAAAATTCCATTCGTTAAATAAACATGCCATAAAAAAGAAAAAAATTCTAAAAAAAGTATTTTATAATGTACACACTAAAAAAGTGACTAAAATAATATTTTTACGGAAATGGTTCAATGGATGACAGTGGAAATAATTCAACAATTTTTTTAATGAATAGCGATAACTCATTTCTCGAAAAACATTATTAATAGAGGCAAAATCTTGTCGAAGTGCATGGAAATATATCACTTGAAGAAATTAATGATTTACATGCAAAAATCCATTTTTTTTTTTGTTAAACGTCAAAAGCTACACAATTGCAACTGGAAAGCTCCATCCATGATCATTTTTTCTCAAAACAGGATTGAAGTGAAGTTTAGTGTGCTCCCCGAGTTTGTCGCCAATATGGCAACCCAACAGAACGCTCTTCTAGCAACCCTAATGCTATGTTGTTTACTACTTTTAACAATGGTTGAGTTAGACATGAACTACGATTATTTATGAAAAAAGTTAAATTAGAGAAAATGATAAAATATATCGATTTATAAATATTAAATTTTTAGTTAACATTTCAATTTTGTTCGTTATTATAATTAAAAGTTTTTTTACGACAAACAAGATATTTCAATTTTATTTTTAATCTGAATACAAACAGAAAATCTTTATTATTTTGGAATTTTTAATTATCAATATCTGCTTTACAAAATCGCCTGAATTCTTGTTTTGCGAAATCGTCTGCATTTTTACTTTATAAGCCAGATCCAACGGTATTCTTCGCATTACTGGTAATTCTTTTGTTGCTCTAACGGTTGGTTAACTTGATAATTTATTATGTTGGTAATTCTGCACGAATGAATGTCGGGTAAAGGGGATGGAAGACAATGTTTCGAATCAGCAGAATAAATAAAGGTTAGTGGAATATATATTTTTTACTAGTTGATGAAGTTAGAAAAGAATGCTTTCTTGTAATTATGTATGGAGAATGGTTTGATAGCTTCTTCCTCCGTTCATTCTCTTCTTTTGATTATTGAATGTTCGTGTTATCTACACAGTCTTTATGTACAACGTGCTACCTAAGCTAAAATGTTCCTATGCCCTCTATTAGTGAAGCTGTAAGATATTTTGTATTTATTTATTTATTTAAAAATAAAACTTCATTTAAACCTGTAAACTTTATTTTTATGTAATATTAAATAGTCTTTAGAAAATAGTTAACATTCTGCATTTTTTATTATTACATGTAATTTATTTATGTGCTTCTATTTCGAAATTGCAAAAAAGCTGCACAGAGCCGGCATAGTAAATTTCAGATAATCAGATAGAAAATAATTGTTTGAGCTCCTCTTAATTATCGTAATTTGAAAAATCACACTATTGGTATAAGGATGATAAATTTTTAAATTCTAATAATTTGTAAATTCTAATTGTTATTTTGTTTTTATCATATTTAGATTTGATTTTTTCCTATGACCTTTGATAATGCTTTTGCTTATTTAAGTCATTTAAATTATTTTTAATTATTGGGCAAATGATTGTTGCGTTTTTTTATAAAGATATTTTATTTATAATGTACATGTTATAATCGAGCGGTTTCGATACTTTTTAAGTACTGTCTAAATAACCTATTGATTTTTTTTTAATATAGCGATTATTATTTACATTTGAACTGCCCTTTTTCTCTATGATATTTGATTATGCATTTGTTTATTGAGCGGTTTAAATAATTTTTAATTATCAATTCACTTATTGGTTTTGCTTTTATATCACAATGATTATTTAAATTAAGACTGGAATTTTTCCTATGACCTTTGATTAGGACTCTATCTGTTATTATTGAAAAGCTCAAATAATGTTTAATTTTTAAGCAAATAATAATTTGGTTTATATATGAGGATAATTTATTATTTGTTGTGTACATGTTGTAATTGAGACTTTTAAAAATGTTTTAATTATTGTCTAAATAACCTATTACGTTTGGATATAACGATTATTATATATATTTATATCGAACTTTTAACTATGATTTCTTATTATGCATATGTTATTATTTTGAGTGGCTTAGAAAATTTTTAATTTTTGAGGAAATGACAGTTTAATTTTTATAGAAGTATGATTTATTATTTATTATCTAACTTCTATAATTGTGTCATTTAAGTAATTTTTAATTATTCTCTAAGTAACTGATTGATTTTTTATATAACGGTGATTATTTAAGTATATAATGGACCTTTTCCTATGTTCTTTGATTATGCATTTGTTATTATTGAGTGAATTAAATAACTTTTAATTATTGAGCAAATAAAAGTGTGGTTTTTGTAAAAAGATTATTTATTATTTATTATGTATACTTATAATTCAGTTGTTTAAATAATTTTTAATTATTGTCCAAATAACTGATTGATTTTAATATCACGACGACTATTTATATTTAGATTGAACTTCTTGTGAACTTTTACTATGCATTTAATATATATATATATATATATATATTAAATGCATAGTTATATAATATATATATATAATATATATATATAAGTATATACATATATATATAAGATGAATTTCTCAGTTCTAAAATTTGAAGTATGACATTTGAATAGAAGGAATTCATCAGCTTAATGAACTAAAATCAAATCAAATCATCATCAGGACGAGTGAAAATAAACTTATTTCTCTATTAAATATCAACTCAACAAATAATAGTATTTATATCTACCTCTCTTTCAAGTGACAGTTTTATACTATATTTTTATTTTTTCTTTATCGGCAATATAGATCCTAAATCAGTGGATTGTTTTCGCTTAGATGAAAACTGGTAATAAAGTTGCCATAGCAACAACTCATAAAAATTTCTTCATGACAGAACTAAATGATAGAAAATAGCAAATTATCTGAAACTCGTTACAACTCTTTTCTTCTGGATTTTCCCCTTGGATAATGGGTAGATTGATTGTGAAAAATATTGATTCAATGGCCAATATAATATATATATATTAAAAATTTTACAATATAACACATTGTAAAGATAAGAAAAGCGATCTTATATTTCTACCCTAATTTGTACTCTGGCCGGTATTTCTGATAATCTGTTAAAATATTATCAAAAAATTAAGAAATAAGAAAATTTGATACTTTTCCATTAGCCAGGCGCCAAAAGAA
This sequence comes from Argiope argentata, assembly GCA_026289955.1. Taxonomy (NCBI): domain Eukaryota; kingdom Metazoa; phylum Arthropoda; class Arachnida; order Araneae; family Araneidae; genus Argiope; species Argiope argentata. The sequence goes on along the minus strand of JAOUZG010052315.1, from coordinate 2,062,130 downwards.
AAATCGTCAGATAATGTAGAATTACGCCAAATTTCTTATAATGATTTTAATGCAAAAAATCGCCAAATAATGTAGAATTTCGCCACAATTCTTACAGCGATTTTAAAGCAAAAAATCTCCAAATAATGTAGAATTCTGCCAAATTTCTTATAGTGATTTTAAAGCGAAAACGCACCAAATAATGTAGAATCTCGCCAGATTTTTTACAGTGATTTTAAAGCGAAAAATCACCAGATAATGTAGAATTCCGCCAAATCTCTTATAGTGATATTAAAGCAAAAAGACGCCGAATAATGTAGAATTTCGCCAAAGTTCTTACAATGATTTTAAAACAAAAAATTGCCAAATAATGTAAAATTTCACCAAATTTCTTTGGCGATTTTTCATTGGCGCCCAACTAACGGGAAAGTACCTAAAATTATTCAAAAAGTAATTGACATAATGATTGTTTCCACAAGTTTTTGCAGAATCGTTTAGATTCAGTGCAGAAGAATTTATTTTTCATCGAAAAGTAAATTTAAGACATAAAATGTCTCTCAAGATATTCAGATCTGAATCAAATAGGCTTCTAAAACTCTTTGGAGAAAGTTGTCAAATATATTCAGATGAAATGCCGATAGAGTGACATTTTCAAAACGGAAATAGGACTGTTGCTTGGGAGTTGAATATTTCATTCAAAGCATTTTGAAGTTAAAAATGTTAGAATTGCTTGAAACGTTTCTGTTTCATTTTTTGCTGCTATATATTTATATAGAGTATTATTTGGAATGAAACTATTTGGAAACAAATTTACATCTTTATTTGAAAAATAATAAATATTACTAGTTCAATTAAATGAATTTAAAAGAAATAAAGCCGCCTTGCTGGCACAGGGGTAGCGCGTCTGCCTCGTGTTCAGGAGGTCCCGGGTTCGAGTCCTGGATCGGGCATGGTTGTTATTCTGTGTACTATCTGTGAGATGTGTGAATGTGCCCCCCTGTAAAAAGGGGTTGTGCAAGCGAATGAGATGAGTGTGTAGCAAAAGTCGTACTCTTGGCCCTAGTTGGCGCTACTTGAAACAAGAGACGCTTCACTCGGCTTAAATCTGCTGCTGGGTCCAGCAGCGAGCTTGTCCATAGGCAAGTGCCATTAGAAACAACAACAACAACAAAAGAAATAAAATGCCTTTAAGAATGCAATAAAAAGTTTTCTTTCAAGTTTTTAAGAAGTATTTGCTTGGATCATTGAAAAGATTAAGTTTTAAGTTTATTTTTTGAAACACCAAATATTGGACATCAAATAATAAGCTGAGTAAGCTATTTAATATGTTTTATACATTTCTTATTATACTTTTTATTGTAAACAAGTAAATGTCGTTTTGCTCATTTAAAAACTACATTGGAAAGATACATTACCCATTCACTTAAATTTTGTTACACTGGCGTGCAATTTTGAAGTAACTAATTAGTTATTTGGAGATGGTGCACACATTTTTAAATTATGTTTTATATAATTACAGAAGGTAGCATTTGATAAAGTTACCTACTCTGAGCTTTCGCATAAATCCTGTTGAAAGAAATCTGGTCAACCACGAAAATGCAATATACAACAGATAATTTTACGCACAACTAAACTGGGTTAAATCTTAGTATACAGTACACTCTTTGGCGACATTTTTCAAAATGGTGCCAAAAAGAAAACGACGCATTTACGAATGTCGCCAACTCAACAGGAACCATAGGTTAGGCAACCAGCCAACAAGCGTCCGTGACAGAAATGACGTCACGACTTCTCGGTATAAAGTCGCCAAATCAAGCATTACTGTATATTAGGATTACTGTCTGTCCATAAGGAGATCTCTGGCAGACAGTCGTCTATGTTTACGGCGATCGTTATAGAAACAGATTACTGCAGGAAGGGCCCATTTCGCAGAGGTAGAAATTCATTCAAGTTTCTTACGTTGGCGCGTTTAGCGCCCAATTGGCGGTATTGATATATTGCCTTTAATTTTTGAAAGCAAATTCGAAAAATAATTCACTGGGCTGAAAATCATTTGCGTACTTGACATTTTGAAAAAAAATATGATTCCTGTTAGAATAATACAGAAATTCCTACCTGATTAGTACAGAAAGAACAGAGTAAATCAAATAGAAAAACTGAATAATTGTTTATATGTCTAACGACTGCACAAGAAAAAAAAGTAGAATCCAGCATGACAAAAAATTAATTTTCATTTTATTTGTTTTAAATTTTTGTTACTTCTTAAGATCAAATTATCCGCAGCAAACGGGAAGTAATCTGTCTAATTCAACATAAAAATAATAACATAATAATCATAATTATTTCATAATTTTTATAAAAGGTTGCTTTTATTCTGTTACAAAGTAAAATATCCATTGTTAAATATGCTTAAAACCTCTCCAAAAAGTTTTTTTAATAAATAAATAAATTTATTTATTTATTTTTGATATATATGTTATTTTTCGAAACTCAAAATTAACAATTACATTTTATCAAATAAGATAAATAAAAGCTATAAGATAAATAAAATTTTCAAAGATTTTTTAACGAAACTTTAAAAAATAAGGATAATCAAAATTATGTTAAGTCGAAACTTTTGATTATCTACATATTGAATAACAGAAAACAAGAGCACATTAATGAAAAAATAGAAAATAACAAAAAGGAATCAAATAAATTTCGTAGCTTCAGGAAATGAACTATATAAAATGCTATATCTTCTATAACTTATGATTAAACTAATTGAAATGAAACAAAAAAAAGCAATTTTAAAATTCACTTTTTATTTATAAAACACATTAATTATTATTAAAATAGTGCAAAACTAGCAGAGATCGAGTGACAGTTGTGTACTTTCAATTTAAGGAATTCTAAATCACTGTCACAAGATTTCGTTTCTTCTGAATCGGAATCCGATTCAGCACTTGGAATCTGAAATACTAGTTCATCCACTAGTTCTTCTAAAATCCCATCTTTTTCCGAATACGAATTTTCAGCAAGTTACAAACAAAATTCTATAACATTATGAACAATTTTACGTGCTTGTGATTTTAAAATCTCTCCATTCTTAAATCGAAAAGGCATTTTAAAGGATCTCAAAATTCAAGAGACTAAAATTATTAAGTAATGAAATGCAGTTAATATTAACCAAAGAAAATATTAATAAAATATAAAAGAAGTAAGCTAAGCAAATATAAAGATACGAGCAACTGCGGTAAAAGCGAGAAGACGAATGAGCAATAGTTTTTTTATCGCTTCATTTTTTCGGCATGATAAAGAATAACTCGCCAGACTTCCACCCGATTCCACCCATTCAAAATAGTTCCTCCCTATCGAAGCCTGTTTCTATGACGGCCGCCGTAAACATAGACGACTGTCGGTCAGAGATCTCCTTATGGACAGACAGTATACCCCAAAATGGAAATCCAGTTTTGATTTTAAATTTTCTGACCCCATATTCGGGGTATGAAAACGTTTTTTTTTCAACTAAAATATTGCAATATTACCCTGCTATCTTCAAGCACTGAAGTAGAATTTTTTCCATTCTTCCTGACCTTAATATTGCAGATGACGACATGTAATAAAATATCTACTCTGAGCTTTTGTACCCAACCAGCAGGAAGAAATCTGGCTTCCCACGAAGATTTAATATTCATTATATAGCACATGAACTTAACTGAAAAACAATTTTGAGCTTTGAGCCTTCTGCTTTCATATCCTAGGTATGAGAACAGTTCCTTATCCTGCATGTGTTCAAGGGTCTCATCCTGAATTGGGCAAGCTGTTGTCCAAAACTACGCATGTTGGTCTTGTAAGTTTTTTTTAAAAAAAATATTGGTTTTTATAATCATATATAAACATTAACAGCACTTTTTATCTTAGTACCAAACTTAACACATTAGCTTTTTCATAACTCACAGATTTAAAATTTTAGACATTTGAGTTTTGAAATCATTTCATATCTCGATTTTATTATAAATTGATACCAATATTTTAAACTAGAGAATGTGGCGCAGCAGGGCCAAAAATGGCTTTTGTGGCATAAAACATCAAATTCAACTCAGCTCAAGAATTCGCAATATTCACCTGCTATTTTCAGGGATTGATATCGATGTTTTTTCATTAGGTCTGAATTGTCTTGTATAGCAAAATGACAATTAACAACACGTATACCTTCTTGGAACTATATTTTAAGAAAACAGAAAATTCCTCTAGGCAATGAACATTATATTGTTATATACATGGCTTTTCCAAAAAAAAAAAGTTCAACTAGAATAATTTTTGGCTCGTTATCGGAGAATAATGCTCGATTATTTGTTTTTTTCTTCCAATGATTACAGGGTATTAACTTTTGTTCCTACGAATTATTCAGTATCTCCCTCTTTTATGTGACATCATGTCCTTTCACTTGTTTTTGATGTATTGTCAAAGTATATCTTAGATGTTCGTCCATGGAAATCTTCATTTTCAAATAAAAGCCTTTCTATAAAAAGGGCCGGTACTTGGGAATTAAACCTTCGATCTTTATCGCAAATTTGAAGGCTTCGTCAATGAGTTACTAAACCGGCAATAATGGCAAAAAACCGCCATTGTTTAAAAAATAGTTAAAACCTAAACTGTCGTCCGCCATTTTGTTGGTTTCGTTGGCGTCAACGGTTTATCGCCAAATTTGAATCCGGTGTCAATGAGTTACTAAACCTTTGGCATTGACGGTCTAATACGTAAATATCAAAGGTCTTCGACAATCCATCATCAAGAAAGAAATTCACGAGTATAATTAATTTGTAAGAGATAATGATAAAATTACTTTAAGAAGTGTAATTTCACCAGCTTTTATTGTTGAATATTTTATTGTTACTCGCATCCCTAGTCCGTCTTTATTCCTTGTTTATATCTCATTTTTATTTTGTAAAAAGAGTTTCTACAAATTACATTTCTTTATTTATATTGTACACTTACATGTGCATATATAAATGTTATAAATGTTGTTATATGTTATTACTCACTTCCTCCAGCCAAATGTTTTGAAATTTTTCTTTATTTTTTATCATTGTTACAAATTTTATGATCTAACATATTCTTAGTCTTTTCACTATTTTCATACAATTAATTTCAATACAACATTTTTCTTTTTTTAAATAAGGTTCACCTGCATCTACATCAAATGAAATATTGTCTACTGAATCTATAGAAAGGGAGATGTAGATCTTAAATTATGCTCAATCTTTAAGCAGCCAACCGATTCTGTTGCTAATTTTATCCTTTCACCCACCTATTTCGCAGTTTTTGTGAATTAGGAGTTAAATACACTCCCTTTTGAAGCCCATTATTTCTAAGAAATTGTTTGCTATCATTTAAGTAATGTCTTCTTTAATGTGTCAATCTTTAATAACAATGATAGACATAGCGAGATTTGAAGGAGAGAAGATAAAAAAGCTGCTCTCGGAAATGAGATAATTAAATAAAGTTTTAAAAATATCTGCAATTGGAATTTTGATTAAATGCAGCCATTTATCTTAAAAATAAGAAGCCTCTACTATTAATAAAGTTTGCATATGTATTATACCTTTCATCCGCCAACAACGTGCCAACCACGCCAAATTTCATTTTGGTGGCCAAAATTATTTAATAATTTTGAATTCGTGGCAAACCAATTTTGGCGTGTAAACGATTTATTGGCGACCGTCTTTTAATTTGGCGAAAATAGTAAAAGGGATAATACGTATGAACCTAAGAAAGGCTTAATAGTTTAAAATGTATATATTCATGAGGTTTTAGTGAAAAAGAATTTGCCGCTAAAGGAATTGCAGAAATTTAATTTAACCTCCCCATCGTTAGCATAAAAAACAAAACAAAAAAACCCAGATAACTAATCTTGAATTTAAATTTAAACTAAAGCTATATATAAAACTGGTTACAAAAAGAGAAAAATTCAAATTGATTGCAAATAGGCTTTAGAAAAGCCATTTAAATATCATTTTGTCCATGCCACCCCTTAAAGAATTACGTTTTGTTATATCAGATTTATATTCACTAATCTATTGATGACTGTCTGAAAGCCATTATTAATGAATCTTACTGGAAAAATTTGGTTTTAAAAACACTTAAGTGATTTTTCTAAATCCTTTATAGTTGAAAAACTCATTTCTGCCATTTAAACAAATTTAGCTCATTCGGGAGCTCTGCCATGGCTGAAAATCCGCTTTAAAAGTAATTTATTTTATTATTTATGCTTTTAAGGAATTCCGAATCATAAAATTACCAATACATAACTTATAGTGAACATTAGGCATAAATTTAGAATCATCTTCTTAATATAAGGAAATAGGGATTTTCAAACATAAATGTGATACCAATATAAAGAAAAATATACGTGATAAATACATGAAATAACTTTTAAATGCGTGAAATAAATTTTTTAATGAAATAACATTCTTGATTAAATTCGTCGGCATTGATTTGAAGAAATATTAATGTAATCATTTACTATCAGCATAAAATAATTCAACGAAAATTTAGACGGTTCCGAGTTTTAGATGATTGACGCGAAATAGCGCAGACAAAAGCTGAAAAGATGGAAGATGGAAAGTTCTGCACCAGAAAAAAAGAGATGCTTAATAAATTTATTTAGCTCCCCAAATTCGCCCACCCTGTCTGTAGCAGTTATCTGAATAAACAGGATAAAAATAAGAAAAAATAATGAAGAAGAGAAAAAGAAGAATAAAAAAGATGAAAAGAGGAGGAATAATAAAGAAGTAGATAAAAGGAAGAATAAAAAAGAATAGGGGAAGAATAAGGAAGAAGTAGAGAAAAGATAGATTAAAGAAGAAAAAATAAAGAACAAAGTAGTTGAGAAAAGGTAGAATAAAGAAGGGAAAGAATAAGAAGAAAAAAGAAATAGAAAAGAAAAAAAAGGAGAAATAGGAAAGGAGAGATAAGAAAAGAAAATGAAGGATAAAGAAAAAAGAATTAACAACTATAGAGTAGAAAAAAGGAAGAATAAAGAAGTAGAGGAAAAGCAGAAAAAAAGAAGAAACGAAGAATAAAGAAGTAGAGAAAAGGTAGAAAAAAGAATAAGGGAAGAATAAAGAAGAGAAAGAATAAG
>JAOUZG010052315.1:2031823-2055015 GCA_026289955.1 Argiope argentata | reverse complement strand
AGAATAAGAGGGAAAAGGAAGAATAAAGAAGAGAAAGAATAAGAGGGGAAAAAAAGGAAGAAAAATGGAGAAATGGGAAAGGATAACAAAGAATAGAAAAAGAAGGATAAAGAAGAAAAAAAGAATTAACTACTGTGAACTTCCATCACGTTTAAGATGAATCGATATTTTTAATAATCTCCAAGAATCCCACCGATTTCCTCAATGGCTATTGTAAAGTGGGAAGTTAGTTTGCAGAAAAGATTGATAAAATGAAACGTTAAACCAAGATTAGTGAGGGAAATTACGATAAAAATCATATTTATGACCAGCAGCTTTCCAACATATTTCGTTGAAGAAGTTCTTTTTCTAAGCTCTAGATATTCTTCACCGAATTTGTGCTTTACACTTAGCTGTGCGTACAATCTCTCGCAAGAAAGAATAGTCGTAACCTTCACTGTCAAAAGTGATATAGCCTTAGCATTATAGGGATAAAGAATGACAGATTTTTCGTAATAGAAGTGTTAGTTCGCGATACTACCTGACGTAAGAGGGTAGATATTTCTTTCATTTAACTGTAAGTTGATAAAGATTTCTTTAGTTTATTAACAATAGAGGGGATGAAGGATTTTTTTATATACTGTTTTCTATTAAAAAGTGGGGAAATATTTTAGTGAATTTTTACACAATATATTTTACTATTATTATTATTATTGAAGAATTTGTGAAACTCAAATATATGAATCTTCCATTCCTAAAAAATAAAGTAACTGATGTTTGAGTTTTCTGTAGATTTTGTTAAACTACATAACTTGTTTGCATTTATAAAAGATGTGATTGGATAGAATATATGTTGGATATCTTGGGATTTATGTCAGTAAGAGAGTGTATTGTCTTTTGTTATGTGTTCTATTCAAAGTTCAGATGATGTATCGATTTTATAACTTTATATATCTGAGGCACATATATCTGAGGCCGGGATAGCCTGCTTGGTATGGTGTTGAATTCAAATCCCTTGGGAGTGCGAGTTCAAACCTGCCAGTTGAAATCTCTCCGTGTGTATGGTAGCTGGCACACGTTAAAACTTCTATGGTTCCCAAGTCCTCCATGTCTAAAGTAATATCACTTGGGGTTACTGAATCAGAGGTGATCGTTCTATGTTCCAGATTTGAATTAAGATCTGTGGATGAAGGAATGAAATGCATGAATGAAGTTCGCCCCGTAAAAAAGGTTTGTGACGTGTGTGAGTTAAAAATTAACCTTCTGCCCACAGGTGCACAAGGGTCCAGACTCTCAGAAACTACTGCCCCTTCCGTTGTATTGGGGAACAAGTGGAAAGCACAACAACATCAGAGAAATAAAGAATAATTAAGTATTAAATTGCTTCACTTAAAAAACAAACTGATGCATTTATACATGCACATGACTAATGAAATATAAATTCATGAAAAGTTTCATATTATAAAATTAAGTAGTCAATGTCCAGGTTTTAAAAAATACACATTTAAGCTCTCTTTTAACTATTAGAAATAAAGAGAATAAATTTAGAAAATATCTATTTTAAAACCTGTTGTAAGTTTTCATGCAACTTCAATGATTTGTGTTAGTTTCTGCCTTCTTCATTTTTTTTCTATTTTCCCGATTTTTTTTTTTTGAATTTGCATTTTAAAATTTGCTCTCCTATGTTTAGATTTCATGTTATCATAGAAAGTATATTAAACCATTGTATGATTTTTTTAAATTTGCAAACTTTTATTTGCTTCTACGATTTGTATGTAGAAAAATTGTATAATTATTATTATAATAATAATAATATTATTGTATAATTATTTGTATAATTTGTTTTTTTATTGCTTGTAAAAATGATAATACAAAAATAAATAAAGGCAAATCTTTTAAACTTTGTATGCAATCTTCGTCCTAAAATTAATGCAATACACACACACGCGCGCGCGCGCGCGCGTGTGTGTATGTTTGTGTGTGTGAAATATTAGCTCGGCAACAAATTAAAAATTGATGCCATCAATAACTATAATTTTATTTTTTGCCATCATAACTTTAATTTTGTATTTTTCTCGCAATAATGATAATTTTATTATGCCATAAATTTTCTTTTCATATGTATTCAAAAAAAAGTGTGTTTACTAATGAATGTAAAATGTCTCTTGAAACAGATAGTATTAAAATATATTACGTTTATATCAACTGATATTAATAACTTTCTTAATGGCATTCATGTTGTGGAAAAACTAAAATTTAACTGTAAAAAATTAACTGTAAATAAAAACTGTAAAAAATTAAACTAAATATTCAGTAGCATGCGCAAGGTTTTTACATATTAAAGTGGAATTATTCAAAAATTAATAGTTAAATGTCTGATATTTGTAATTATGAAATTTGTAAGCAATTTTATGAGTCACAGTCAATATAAATGCAGGAAGGAGAAGGAAAGTTACTCGTATTGACAATAGATGGCGGTGTTTTGGTAAAGAGTGATATTGATATCCATGAATTTTAACTTAAGTGTGAAGACGGCTATTTATTCAATGGCAGATTTACCAAATATTGCTTGATAGTAGTATGTTCCGCTTACATTTTTTATCATGATATATTAATGTAATTACATAGGAATTTATAAAATGCAATATGAAATATAGTATAAAAGGCTTGACGGGGCCACACAAAAAATAAATAAATATAAGGTATTTTTAAATTTTTGATTGGTTTTTAAATTAAAAATAAATGTAGATTTTAATGGGATTTTTTTTCAAATTCTTGATGAAAAACTATTTTTGCATCACTTAAATGAAATAACTTTTTCATCAAACTAACCTTAATTTGTTTTTTAATTTTAAATTTATTTTTCCCAATTAAAGGAAAACATAATTCTTATTTAAAACTCTTTTTCTTAAAAAATAGATAATTAGTATCAGGAAAGATTAGGATATACTGAATTTGAATATTTTAATAGCTCTCGTATGGCTGAAAAAATAAATGTTAGATTTATTAGTATATACCTAACAGATGGTTTTAATATATTTGAAAATATAGTATGTTGTACTGTTGCATTAGCATCGTAAATGTTGCAAAAGAGCAGAGATGATTTTTTTGCGTTTACTTTTCTAAAAATGTCATATATCATATATAATTAATTTTGCACAAACATATTCTGAAAATTATATTTTTACATAATATCATTTTAGAACATGATGTAATTTTGGGAATGGGGTTTGTGGTGTCAACAAAAATCAGATGGCGAAAAATTGAAATTTTATTATCTGAACGAGCTTTTAAATAACGAATTTTAAATTAGTTTTTAATAACACATTGCCTCCGCATTTACAAAAGCTCTGATTGAAAATCTAAGTTCATGACTGCATTAAATAAAACCTAGAAAAACGTAATTTTAAGCACTTGATTATATGAAATGAAATAAATAGGAAATGCGATATTTTTTAAAACAATATGAGACAAAGTGTTTTGGATCGTTTGCAATAGTAGCAATGAAAATGAATAGCAATAAAGCAACGAAAATGAATACAAATATAATTTAAACTGCACAAGCACGTGTTACCTGGCCTTTCATGAAATTATGTTTTGACATGATACATTGAAATATGCATAGACGATTTAATCTTAATCTTTTATTAATTTATATAGTTGTAAAATATCAAAGTGTGAAAATTTTATAGAATGTCTGCGACAAAGTTCCGATTTGCAACTGAAATTTGAACCGCGAAAAATAATTTTTGTAAATGTTTCTTTTTTAATTTTTTGTTTGTGATGGTTTAAGATCAAGATTTATACATTCATCAGAACTAGCATTATATATAGTATTAGCTGTAGCCTCCAAATAACCTTACACAAATAAAAATCTTACAATATCTCCTTCACTTTTTATATTTCACTAAACTTTAAGATGGACTCTCAAAAGGAAAATATTTCTGGTTTAAGCTTAAACTTAACCCTTTGCATTCCGAATAATAATGAGATGCAAAATCATTCACCTAATACAAAGATTTGTTTACTGCTATGAAAAGCTAATATATATTATTCTTTTTAATTCGAATTTCTTTGAAAAATTAATCTACATTTCTAAACCATTATGTAGGTGTTTTTAACAATCAAATTTGAAAAAGAAATAAACAAAACGTCAAAATGATGCACAATCTGGAATGCTATGTCAGAGGCACTAACGTTGCAAAGGATTAACAGTTTGACGTGATTCTTCTTCAGATAGTTTTTTTACATTCTATTTTGTTGTTTTTACTTACGTCACTTGCCATGGACAATTCCCGCTGATACATCAGCAGATTTTAAGCTGAAGAATATACATCTCTTGTTCTAAGTAGCGCCAACTAGGGCCAAGAGCCTGACTTTAGCTACAGATACACCTCATTTGCTTGCACAACCCCTTTTTACAGGAGGGCACAGTCACACATCTCACAGATAATATACAGCAATAGTAGAACAGCCATGCCCTAACCGGGACTTCCAGAACACGAGGAAGACGCTCTACCTCTGTGTCAGAAAGCTGTCGTTTTATTCTGTTATATACTACAGTATATGAACATTTATTTTGTTAGTTTTCTAAAAGTAAATAATTTAACCTCTTAAAAAATAAATACTTGCAAACTCATTTACAAAAAAAATATAAACATGTATTCTATTTTAGCAATTTCCTTCGATTCTATAAAGACCCAGCATACGTACTCTTACATTACAATACAACCTTACCAACATTTCAGAGAATTCTCGCTACTTGCAACCTTAAAATTCCATCTCTCTGCTCACAGGTAGTAAACTCCGGAAATCCGTTTCTGCGAAACGATATGACTTTTCAAAATTAGTAAGAATTTAATGCATCCACATAGAAGGCACAATAAACGTCTTTCTCGGTTACTGAAACTTGTCAAGACAGAGCACGCTTTGAGATTTCTAATAAAAGGAGGACTGGTGCATAGCTCCTGAAATGAAAATGAAAATGCCTCGCTGGCGTAGAAGGAGATTTATGTATAATTTCCCAACCGGTTACTTCAACTAGAATGTCGAACGTAGAACGGAAAAGGAATTCGGATACCCACTTGGATTTTAATTCAACTGTTTTGAAGAGCGATTTAGAAGAGATGTAAATGGATTCTCAAAACTAAGATTTATGGTGTTGACATTGGTGTAAATGGTAATTAGCGGTTGCTTTATATATGCAATGGGAGTTTTCAGAGCAATAGAGAGTTATATAACATATATGAAAATAAATGGAATTAAGTTAGTGACACTTTACATATACAATGATTACTATAACATACACAGTGGTTACTTAGATTTTAATTCAACTGTTTTGAATAGTGATTTAGAAGAGATGTAAATGGATTCTCAAAACAAAGTGTTAGGATGCGGACATTGGTGTAAATGGTAATTAGCGGTTACTTTACATATACAGTGGAAGTTTTCAAAGCAATAGATAGTTTTTTAGCATACATGAAAATAAATTGCAGGTAAGTTAGTGAGATAGTAATTATTGGTTACTTTAATTCCAATAATTTCCGGTAATTTTTTTAAAGTAAAATTTAACTATTGACCCTAAGAGAATAACATTATCCACTTCAATCCACTATATGAGAAGTAAGAGAAAATACATCAACTTGATGATTGATAAAAATTAAGAAATACATTATTTGAAAAAAAAGATATTTATCTTCCACTAAATACCTTTCTGATATACACCTAACATTGAGAATATTCTTTCAGTTGATAATTTATTCTATTCAATTTCTTCACTGTGCCTTTTATAATATTTTACTCATTTGTAAGAGTAAATTATTTTCTTTTACAAAATAGTTGAAAATACGATGTATATAATAATAATTCTAAAACGTCATCTGTTAGTAGAGCTACTTTGCTAAAATCTGTAATTTTTTTTAAATCCAACGGTTTTTAACTACCATAATCCTATTGCATTTTCTTTTGTATGATAACTAGATTAACAATGGAAGAACATTAATTAATAATACAATTTCGAGTTAATTAAAATGTTTGAATAAATGATTCTTTGAGCTTAAGAGACACCAAGATAATTTGCTTGCAATGTGTTGTGTTGAGATTGATGGCACTTGCGGTGGACAAGCCTCCACTGATATAATCAGCAGATTTTAAGCCTAAGAAATGTGTCTCTTTGTTTTTACAAGTAGCGCCATCTAGGGCCAAGTGTGCGACTTAGCTACTCACTCGTCACAACCCTTTATAGGGGGCGGACTACATTCATGCAAATTCAATCATGCATCTCAGAACATAATTTAGACCTGGAACTGAGAAATATCACCTCTGACACACAACCCTTAGTGATATTATTCTCAATATGGGGGATTTTGGGACCCCGAACAGATTTAACGAGCGCCAGCCGCCATACACTCAAAGAATCTTTTGGTCGGTGAGTTTCGAACTCGTAAATTAAGGAGTACGTGTCCAACGCCCTACCAACCAAGCTATTCCGGCCAGCTTGTAATGTAACTGTACTTTAAACTTTTACTATATACTGCTCAAATTTTAATCAATATTATTATCTGCAGTACATGGAACTTGTAATGTTCAGCCTTTCCCATTTTTAAAATCCGTAGAGCCATTAAATTTCATTTAATAAATCAGTTTTTTTAACTTCTGTTTCGTTTAAAAGAACAGAGTTATAATAATAGTATTTTTTTTTTTTACTTTCATAAAATTCTGTCATTAATTTAAAAAATGGTCAATAATTGTCATAGTAATAAATATAATGGGATTTGTACCAAAAGGAATAAAAACTAAACAGTTGTAATTTCGAATTAATACAATTCAGAGGCTCAAAATTTAAAAATTTATATGTAATGTTTCATTATCACTATTCATAATTCACACAAATTTTTACCAGAATCATTTGGACTCATATGAAAATATTTATCCTTTCAATAAAAACTTAAGGTTACACTGACTCAAAAACTTCTATCATTTAGACAAGAAGAAAATGGTGTTCCTATGCTTAGAAGGAAACTGTCAAATATATTCAGGTAAAACGTCATCAGAGTGACGTTTCCGGAATGGGAATAAGACTAACTTAGGCGTCCGATATTTCATTCTGAGCATTTCAAAGTTAAATATGAAAAATATTTCAATTTTTTCCCACTTTCGTATACTTTAGAATATATATTTTCTGAATGAATTTTTCTTAGAAAATTTATCAAAATTAATCAATTTTTTATTATAAATATCCGGGTGGAATTTCGTAGATTTATATTTCATTCAAATTATTTCAGAGTTAAAAGTTAAGAATGCTTCAATTTTTTTTTTCACTTTCGCATGCTGGAACATATATATTTCCTGATAAAATTTTCTTGAAAAAGTTTAATAAGAATAAATCTATAAAGAGTATAAATTGAAGTCTCCTGAAAGTGTATGTTGGAACCACGAAAATTCGAGGAATATTTAACGGGTATTGGAGATATAAATATATTTTTGTAGACTGTTTATTGGGAAAGGTTTTAGTGCATTAAAGTCAGCTCGAAATAAAGAGGGAAGTTTTACATTTGCTATTTTAACTTATCCGCGTATGGGTGAAAACTACGCAAGTGCAAATAGTAAGAGCTGTGATGTGCATATTCGATACATTTCAGTGTTTATGTCTGATTGCAAACAGCGATTCAAAAATCAATATTATGGACTTGATTTAAGCGAAGATTTTTTTTCTCATGGACAACTTTAAGTTGCTTTTACTAGGGTTACATCCGAACTAAATCTTTTTCTATTGGCACCAGAAGGAAAAATTGGAAATACAGTTTACAAAAAAATATTATGAAACAAGACGAATTTTATTTTCATATCTGATTATACAGAGTTGATAAACCGATTTGAAAGGTTTCATGAGTTCAAAATTGAAGAGAGACAAATTTTGATCCGTAAAGGTTCGAAGAGAAGGGATTTTATATTAAAGCAGTCATGATCAATAAATTCTAATATTTTAATAGAAATGGTCGGTAGCAATAACTGTTTCATAGTATTATTTATAATATATCTTTAAATATACTTTCTAATATCTGATCTATTAGAAATTCTAACTTGAACAATTCAGCTGGGGTAATTATTCACTCGTTATTTTTACTATAATTTATTTTAACTAATTCTTTTAAAATAAGGGTTAAAGTTGTCATTTGTGTGCCCCAGAGTTTGCCGCCAATATGGCAACCCAACACAACTCTATTGTGGTAACCCTAATGATGTTTTGTTTACTTCTTCCTACAATGATTGAGCTAACATGAGCTTGAACTCTTTTTAACCCTTAATAACCTAGAGTTTCAATTTTGATACCAATCTTTTAAATCAAATGTTCACATTACATTTAGTTTTTTTATAGGTTGGTTGTACGTATTTTACTGTTGTATAATATTCTTTCTAACGAAATTTTAAAAAAAATCAAATGTCAGTGTTTTATTTTATCAAGCAAACACAGTAATATTAAAAATAAATCACTTTCGTAAATCAGGCTACTAAGGGTTAATCAATTTCCTATAAATAAAATTTCTTATGAAATCCCTTCTTTTTGCGTCGTTGTCACTTATTTATTATTTACTGTTCATGTTATCCACACAGTCCTTATGTTCAATGGGCTAGCGAAGTTACTAGTTTCCCCCTCCCGTGGCTAGCGAAGTTGAAAAAAATGCTTATCCGTAAAAAAATTATAATTATATTGCGAAAAGTGGTAACCGTAACTATCCTATACAAGTGTTTGTTTACTTTGTCCGCCATCTTTATTGGCGACTTCGCATCCCAAGGGGCACACTAAACGCAACTTTTACCAAAATAAGTTTTATCCGATTTCTTACTATTATAGATCTGTTGATATTTGATTTAAAATCTCATTTAGAGATTCTAAGAAATAATTGGCTCATATTTTTCATCAATGATCAAATGACGAGTAAACTATGAACCATTACATGCGACAGTTGTCAAAAAGCTTCATACTTGATGAAAGGTTTCATTGCATCACGTTATCTTAAAGCCACGACTCTCCAATTTCAAACCAATTTTTTTTCTAGCTCCAAAGCTCATGATGATTACGCTCTAAAGCCAGCATTTTGAATATAAAAAACGAAGTAATAAGCGATTTCAAAGCGGAAGAAATCAGCAACATATAAAACAAATAATTGTATTTAATAAGCTCATAAAATTTTACACAGCAAATTCCAACACATTATTTACAGCAGTATGAAAAGAAAAAACGCTTACAATATCAACTTGTCAAAAATATTTAATACCTTAAAGTGTATAGAGCTAAAGGAATGGGGAAAAGGGTAAATACCTCTCAGCAACTGTGAAATTCATACAAATACACATTACAAAAGCTGTTACCAATCCATTTACTAATATTAAGAATGAAAAAATACATTCAATGCATTCATTGAAAGTAAAATTAGAGTTTAATAATAAAAATATGGTTTGTTATTGAAGAGATTGGTCTTAGTAATCGGAATTTACTTCTCATTTCAATTAATATTTATAAAAGGTTTAATATACAATTTTTTTGAAGACTTCTTGTAAATTTTAAGTATAACGGTATTGATCATTTAAAATAATTGACCATTTCTGGAAATAGCCGAAGTCATAAAATTTCAATTCAACTTTAAAAATTTGAATCTTAAATATGCAAGAGAATTTTTATAGTAAAATCTAGATTTTTTAAAAATAAAACATCTCAAAAGTTTTCTTACAGAAAAAAAAAATTAATAAAAATTATTCAAGGTCAGCTATAATTCATCAAGTCAAAAACCAAACTGAACAATTTGTTTCTTTTTCAGAACCATTTTTACTTTCGCAAGTCTGCACTTCATAGAAAATATACCGATTATTAGAATGATTAATTTTATAGGCACCGAAAAAACATTAATCTTGTACTAATAAACATATGAAAAATAAGAAATTACCAATTCAAATGACAAAAAAGACATTTTATAGGCAACAAATGCATTTTATGATATTTCTAAAGCAAGCTTTCATATCACCGATATTAAAATTGTAAAATATGTGAGGATATACTTCAAAGATTTTGCATCATGCAAATAAAATTTGAAAACTTTTATATAATTCAATAATACGAACGTATGACCAAAGTGATCTAATCGATAAGGGTGTGAAATATTATAAAACTCCCGTTAATAAGATAATGCATGCATGAGTTCTGGTGTGAAACCTTTTTGTTGTAAGTATAAACATGCAAATGAGTAGACTTCTAAAAAGGCCATTATTGGTGCATTTTTCATGCCTTTTTTGAAGTACATGGCTGAAAAGTAAAACAGAAGACTACATTGAAATATAAATGAATCTTCATTTGTTTCCTCGACTTTCTCATAGAATATTTTCTTGTATTCATTGAAGAGTTTTGACAAATAAGAGTCATCCATATGCCAGTTATTAGGATTAAGCTCAACAAGTTCGTATTCGGGTTGTATTAAAACTTCAATATCAAACAAAATATCCGATCCAAAAATGGAATAGAATTTTTCATAACAGTCTTCTGTGGTGAAATTCGCTTTCCAAGGAACTTCATAGCCCTCCATTACAACCTTCGCCAAATTATCTGCAAAAATAGCTGGATAGGATTGATTTACTTTATATTTCATAGAGTGGGAAAGTTGAACATCCATTATTAAATTTTCCAGTCACTTTCTTTAAGAAAACAATGTAGCTTTTGGATATATATATATAAGTTCTTAGCACACAGAAAATTTCACAAGTGCTCGTATATTATGAAATACTTACTGCAGGTGCATTAAAATTCGGGAAAATTACGGTACAAATTCTATTTTTCAAGAAACACTACTTCTGAAGTTCACATACTGCCAGGTTTATACTCGGCCAATTGTCATAAGACAAAAAATAGGTAGCGCATGCGTAAAAATGCTGTTCAGTCGATGGTAATGCCAGGTTTACACTCGGCCAATTGTTATAAAACTAACGACGGGTTCACACTAAGCCAACTATTGGACGCAGTTGTTGTCCCTGTGCTGTTGTCTCTGTGATGTCCTCGAGCGAACAGTTGAGACAATGAGATCATTGGGACAATGGCAAACGGTTGTTTCATCGAGACAATCGTCTGCCATTGTCCCATTATGGTCACGCCCTTTTTCCGGGAGTAGGCATCATCTTCCATTGTGTGCAATAGTTGGCCTCGTGTGAACTCACTTTAACAGTAGGCAGCCCATGCGTAAAAATCCTGTTCAGTCAATGGTAATGCCGGGTTTACACTCGGCCAATTGTTATAAGCCATCAAGTAGACAGCGCATGCACAGAAAGAGAATGATTTATGTTTGCCACAACTTCATAAGACAGATTCAGGCATTCCATGTTTGGCTGTGAAATACCGTTTTGGCGTCATTGAAATTTTATTTTATTATTGCGTATCGAATTAAAAGTATGGATATAAAGAAAAATTATAAATGAAAAAAAAGTCAACATATTTAAATTTGTAAAAGTATCGAAAATAGATGACAAATAAAATGTTAAAAAAATTATTATCACAAAAAACTAAAAAAAATGTCAGAATTAATCCATGTTAATTAATCAATTTTTTTTCACGCCAAAAAATACCGCCAAATTCTACAAACGTAATTAATTATCCCATGGAAGCATTAACTTACTGCTGAATATTTTTTTCTTACTGCACATGCGTTTTCAGAATTTGGCGGGAATTAATAACCTACCATAAATTAATTCATATATATTTTGCTCTTTGTTCTTTCTAATTAAAGGTTATGATTTTTTTTCATTTTTATTTGCCATTTATTTTTTATGGTTTTCCAAATTTAGGTATTTTAGTATTTTTTTTATTATCATGTCAGAACATAATGTTGGTCTCGGGATGATGTTTTCGGCGTCAACAAAAATTCGAGAGCGAAAAATAAAAAATAAAAATTATTATCTACACGAGCATCTCAAAAAATCAATTTTTAATAACGTGTTGCTACTGCATTTACAAAAGCTCTGATTAAAAAAATAAGCAAATAAAACCTAGAAAAATGTCATTTTGATCACGCGATTATATGAAATGAAATAAATAAGAAATGGGATATTTTTAAAAAATAATTAATATGAGATAAAGTTTTTTGGATCGTTTGCAAATTCGAAAGTGACTCATTCAATGGAACAATTAAATTGAATAAAAATATTATCTAACTTGTACGAGCATGTGGTGCTTGACCGTTCGAGAAAATATATTCTGACATGATACATTGAAATATGCATAGGAGATTTCATTTTAATCTTTTTTTATCATGCTTCCTTGAGTAAATATCCATCATTGCAATAGAGCATGCGTAAAAAAAATTCTTAAAGACGCCAAAAAAGCAATTTATATCTAAATATGGAAAACCTGAATCTTTTTTATGAAATAATGAAATAAATAAATCAGCCCCGTTCTGTTTAGGCACTGGCCATCTTATAATTATTTGGTGGAGTATAAATGCAGCAAAACATTAAACAAAGGCAAATACATTACTTTGTAGTTAATAAAACTGTGCTATCGAAATCCCGTGCACATACGTCTGGTATTTTATTTATGTTTGTCACAATTTTGACACCATATTTGGTATATAAATCACCATTTTGGCATATTTGGTATATAAATCACCATTTTGGCATATATGGTATATAAATCACCATTTTGGCATATATAGTACACAAATAGCCATTTTGTGACACCTACTTATGCAAAAAAAATCAATACATTTAGACTTTAAAACCCCACAATACGGCAAAAAAATTGACTTAACATCCAGAAAGGATATATTAATTTAAAGATATTTCATATACTTTTCTTTATGTTCTGAAATTGTATGTTCTTGAAATTAGAATCTATAAACCTGTATTCATGAGTAGAAAAAAGATAGGAATCATCGGACATCATAAAGTAGTTTCTAAAATGATTTACAACTGTCCAAAGTACCCAATATACCCTTTCCTGACTTCTCATACTGGTTGTAATTATTATCCAAAATTGGATTTTGTCAAATCTAAATCAAATTTATGGATTTTGTCAAATCTAAATCAAATTATCTAGTAAGATGCACCAATGACTAAACGATTTGTAAATATGTTATTAAAAATTGACATTTTGATAGAAAGATTTATTTACGAATAATTGACTTTCTGCTTTAAAGTCCTCATATTTTAGTTAAATTTTTCAACTGCACGGGGGCTTTCCTTACGATATTATTAGTACAAAACCGGGTGTCTCTTTAGCCATCTGTGACACAAAATAGCAACTGAAGTGTATTAAAATCGCTTCAAGAAAACCATAAAAAAATGCATTCATCCTTTTTCGTGAATTAATTATGTTTATAAAGGTGACTATTTAATGCGATCAATGGTTCAAATTTGCTTTAATGTGTGCATTCAGATTTTTTCTGATATGTTAACCCGAATAATAAAACGGAGTAATTTTGATAATCATATTCAAAGTTTTGTTTACCTCATCACTTAGTTTAAAATTTTCAGTTCTGGAGACTTGTCATTATTGGCCTCTTTAACGAAATTAAGGGATATATTAAGGTATATTTGAAAGTACTCCTGAGTAAAAAAAATGATTGATAATTACAAATCAGATACAAAGTTTAAAGAAAGCTCTAGCTGGGAGTTTAACGGGCTAAAACAATTTTATTTTAACAAGAATTAAAACAAATTTTATATTTATGCGTGAAGGTTAAAGGATATTTTGAACAGTGTACCTTATTAGAAAACATATTTTGATGGTCAGAATTGATTAGTAGTTTAAAAAGTTCTGTTATTTTAAAAATTATTTTATTCGAACCTGCTTTGAAAGCTTTATAAACCTTATAACATGAGCGGTACACAAGTAATTACTTTTTTTATCGTGGTTATGTTACTTGGCTACAACCTAGAACGTTTCAAGTTCAGTCCTAGGCAACTCTCCCAATGGTGATCCGCGACCTAGAGTAAGCTACCTTCATACAGCTGTTGTGACTCCCTCTACCAGCAGCAAAAGTCGTTAAGCGCATTAAATACAACAGTCAACAACTCACACACGCTCGAAATGAGCTTTTTGAAAATATATCGTTTGTCTTACCACAAGTCACTAGCGTGTTGAAAATTTCCTAATCCAGATGTTATCTATGTTACACAAGTAATTTCTTTTGCATTGTGGTTATGATACTCAACTACAACCCAGAACGTTGCCAGTTCGGACCGAGGCTTCCGCAAAAAACTAAATATTTGAAAGTCTTTTCAGAATCATATGATATACACAATAATGTTATTCATGCCTTAAATTTCATGTATTTGTATGGGTAAAATTTTATAAATCTAATCACGGTTGCCTTTAAAGGACATCAAACTTCCATATTTATCGATAGTTGCTGATACAAGCAGAGAAATATTTTTATTGAATTGAAGGACTTCCCACCCTGATTTTGACCAATTTCAATTTCCGAAGTCCTAATTTCCTCTTCAAAAGTAAGTTATTTCGAACCTTTTGAGATTAAAGCTCAACTATATACTATTTTATTTTCCATCCCTTTGGATTGGTATTCATCATCACATTATTTTTTAGGTCTAACAAAAAACTTTATATTGTTTGCAATATTTCTGGTATTTTTAGACGATTGTATCTTTTTTAACTTATACAATCCTTATCCCAAGGCTTAGTAGTTACTTAAAGTTGAAATCTTATATATATATATATATATATATATATATATTAAATAAACATGAGAATTCTGATAAAAAATTCGATGGCAAAATGAGCAACAGCAAATATCAGATGCCTTAAACTCACCTATAACAAGTGATTTTTAAAAAAAACTTTTTAGTAAATTACTACTTAGGACAAAAAGAAAATTTTTATTTTATTTTCTAGAAGTCTGATTTATTGCGCCACAAATCCTTTTTACGGAGCTAAATTCATTCATGCATTTCATTCAGATCTAGAATAATGAAAGATAACCTCTGACCTAGTTTCCTGAGCGGTATAAATCTCGACATGGAACACAACGACAAATTTAACATCCACCACAGAGTCTTCGGCTGTCGGGCTCGAACTCGCAGCAAAAGGAATGTGAATCCAATGCTCTACCGATCAGTCTATCCCGGCCAAATAATTACACTTATTATAAATAATTGATCATAAAACTATACTAGGGGTAAATTTTCAACACCAATTCAGGCAAATCAAAATTCGTGAACTTTCTACACCAGTTACGGTAACGCAATACAGATGAGGAATTTCTAATTTTTTTTTGTATTATTTTAATTCGAAAGTGCTTAAAATTAACATTTTTTTAAATGCATCAAACTTTAAGAAAATAAACAGATTCTTTTCAAACAATCACCTGAAAATATGTGAAGACTAACCTCATTAGTGTGGGGAAAAAACAAACTGAATTCTTTATTTATTTGGCGATGGAGAAATGAAGATTTTTGGTTAGAAAGTTGTTTTGTAATTATTTAATATTTCCACAAACTGAATTAACATTAAATGTCATCCATTACAAATTTTAAAAAATATACTTGAACTTGATTCAATGAACCAGAAGTATTTTGTTAAGGATTGAAAATGTTAAGATACTATATATATAAATATATATAGGGAGAGTGTAAGCTAATTGCAGGAATTGAAGAACTTCTCTATTAATACAATGACATTATTCCCTTTTTTCAATTCATTATAAGATTATATTCATTATGTATTTGTTACTGTTGTATTTTATCCATTTTTTTTAAATAAAGAAAGTTCTTCAAAATAAATTATGTCACAGCTCAAAATTGCAACTTTTTGGATAAATCGAAAAGATTTTTGTAAAATTCAAGCAAAGGTTTTTAATAAAATGGCAAAAAGTTCCCTTAATTGAAAGGATTAAATAAATAAATCAAAATGTTTTGATTTTTTGATTTTTTACTTTTTATCATGTCAGAACATGATATTAATTTGGGAATGATGTAGACAAAAATCTGTAGGCGAAAAATTGAAATTTTATTATCTGAACGAGCATCTCAAAGAATTAAATTTTAATAACGCTTACCATCGCATTTACAAAAGCTTGGATTTGAAAAAAAAAATAGTTAATGACTTCTTGAAATAAAACCCAGAAAAATGCAATTTTGAGCACGTGATTATGTGAAATAAAATAAATAGAAAATGTGATATTTTTTTTAAACAATCAATGCGAGACAAAGTTTTTTGGATCGTTTGCCATACTAAAGTTACTCATTCAATGAAACAATTAAAATGAAAAAATATATAATTTAACTCGCACGAGCACATGGTACTTGGCCGTTCAAGAAATGATGTTCTGGCATGATACATTGAAATACGCATAGCAGATTTCATTTTAATCTTTTTTAAAATATTTTTTTAATAATTACATTATATTTTTGATTTACTTTTCTCTTAAAATTTGTGCATTAGGTATAGATTTGTATAACAGAAAACAAGTATATACCGAAGCTCTTAATACATTTAAAAATCATACATTAGATCAATTAATCGGGGGAGAAAAGTATCATTTGCACTAAAGTTCTTTATTTAAAGGATCCTTTCAACAAACGAAATATAAAAATATTGCTAAGTTTATTATACAGGTAAGTACACCAAATTTAAATCCTTAAGAGGTTTATTTTCTTTGCTAACTTATAAGATGATTCCTTCCATTTTGGGAATATTTTCTTATTTTGATTCAAATGGAAATCCATCGAATACTTGACTTATCTACGTATTTGAAGTCATTTTAGTATTGAATTATAATCGTTATAAACGGCTTATTTTCTATTTACAACTATCAAAATTCGATAAATCGATGCACGTACGGCATACGGGCAAACCAGTTAAGTGGTTAAAAGAAGCAAATTGTGGTTTCAATTCGTCAGGAATAGATACTAAACCTATTTTGTACCATATACTTCAAAATAAGTGCCTTTTGTAGCATAAATCACTCTGCCTTCTTATTGAATCTGCATATTTGTTACCGTTGAATGTTGATAATTCATCTATTTTAAATAATTCACCGTTAATAAAAAAAACAATTGAAAATTTTACTTATGCATTTATCTAAATAGAAAAAAAAGTATTAATAATGTCATGTATTTATTTGTTTGTTTATATACCGATTTGTTTTTTTTTGCTATTTGTTTTAATGTACTACAATACTTAAGGGCAAAATTAGAAACTTAGGGTCCAAACATGTGTGGCATAGATTGAAAAGGGAAATTTTTGGTCTTTTGAGAATACAACAGATGCAATTATGAAAATCTTATGAACCTAATTTATTGATTACATCATGTGCAAAATAAACTCAGATAATTTGGTCTTACAGAGAATTAAAAAAAAAAAATTCAGTAACTATACTAAAACCATAAAATTATTTGTCTATTAAGAAACTGGCTTATGAAACACGAAATCACCCATTTCCGATAATATTAATTAGCATATCAACTGTTCATGATTTGATGTTAGATCAAAATTGGCGCATCTTACAGGAAAGTACGTACGGTCTACTGTATGTTTGTTGTTGTTACTAATAGCACTTGCCATGGAAAAGTCCCCCCGCTGATACAGCAGTAGATTTACGCCGAAAGGAGCGTCTCTTTTTTTTTTGAAGTAGCGCCACCTAGGGCCAAGAGTACGACTTAGCTACACACTCACCACTTTCGCATGCACAGTCCCTTTTTACAGGGGGCACAGTCAACACATCTCACAGATAGAACACGAAAGAACAACCCTGCCCAAACAAGGACTCGATCCCAGGACTCCCAGAACACAAGAAGGACGCGCTACCTCTACGCCAGAAAGCCGGCAATATATGTATGAAGGACAACAGCTCACTTATTATTTTAGATTACGTATGATAATCCCAAAAATTTCAAAACCAGTTGGTTTAGCAAGTTAATTATTGCATTTTTGGAAATCCTTTAAGCTCCGAGTAATTAGAATCAAGCAATGGAACATAGGCATATCAAATGTATTATAAATGGTTGCATAATAATTATTTCAAAAAAAGAATCATTGTGAAGTATATAAAAGTTCTTTATTGCAGAAAAATATAAACCTCAACTGAAAAAAATAGCTTATTGGACATTTAAAAACTGCTAAAGAAAATGGATAGGGTGGCTTATATAAAGTTGTCGTATGTTTTTTGGAGATACATGCCAGTTTCGACCAAAATTAGCATTGAACAATAGTTTTTAAATGATCTCAGAAAATTTTGTGAAAATTTTACGTATCTTAATGTTTTTGCAAACCAGAAATAATTAAAGGTCTTCATAGTTCGAGCATTTTACTTATCTTGTTTGAATACACTTTTGGGGAATAATTGATGTTGTAACGACTTAACCACGGGCGGGTCAAATGAAATGGTAGCGTATTATACACAGAGGCTTTATTTACAGCTTTACACACAAAAAACACGTCATCTAGGTTAGATACAGGAATATCTACAATGGATGGTCTGTTCGACAACTAGGCCGGGAAACACAAGCTGTCTGCGTATTCGGCTACTTCCTGTAGCTCCAGAGATCTACGGATCACTTCCGGTAGATCTTTTTAACAACCTCGAGATCACGTGGTATCTCTTCACTTCAGCACTAATCACAGCTCGTCTCGTCCTCCGGATCAGCTTGTCTCCTCCTTCTCTCTCCTTCTCTTTCCTTCTCTCTTGATCGGCTTCTCGAATACCTTTTTAACGGTCGCGAAGCTCCACCTCTCAGGCTGATATTGGCGCGCTGGAGATGCCAGTTGTCCAATCATTCTCCTCCCACTCGCGCTACCATCGTGGGAAGATTTCTGAGTCATTCACCCCTTCGATTTCACCTGGATTCTTTTATTAATGGGTTCCTGGAAACACTAATTTCTTCAATGGTCGTAAACCGCATCTGTTCGTTATTGGACCCCTTCCCAGCTGGGGTGGTCCACATACGAATTAGTCCCGTCTGGTATTTCGACCCGGTTCACTGCTTTAATGAGCCGAAAACATGTGTGATCCCTTATCTGTCCTTCTCAAATTCTAAGAACGGGAGAAACACAATGGGCAACAAAGGCTGACTAGCCTCACCGCTGGATAGAAGTATCATTGTTCGATAATGTGTCTCTTCCAGCAGGAGACAAAGTGGCGACTTCCTTACAATGTAGTAGTAAATAACAAAGAAAACTCTATGAAATGGAGAAAAAGAATCAACTGAGGTAAAAATGTAGTTGCCTCTTGCTGCGCCAAGTCGCCAATAAAGATGATAGAAAAAAATAAACAAATGCCAGCCTCCTGGCACAAAGGTAGCCCGTCTTCCTCTTGATCTGTGCCTCCCGGGTTCGAGTCCCTGTCAGGGCATTTTTGTTCTTCTGTGTACTATCTGTCAGGTGTATGAATGTGCCCCCCTTTAAAAAGGGGCTCTGCATGCGAGTGTGATGAGTGTGTAGCTAAGTCGTACTCTTGGCTTTAGTTACCGTTACTTCAAATATATCTTTAAAAAAAAATTGCCGGTTCAAAATTCTTTCTGCTATCCCATTCATTCGACATCCCCTTTTGCGCAGTTTCCGACGTAACAAAATATGAAAGAAATCTTCAGAGCGCAAAAGCAATTATGAGAAATGCAAGGAATTTCACTGCAGAAGATTTTTAATGCAGTCATTTTTTTTAAATCGCATTCTGACATTTAAAAAGTGCACAAGAATAAATTTTTTCTATTCATTTTCATATTAAAAATAAAATTGAATAAGCTGTGAAAATACATTTAAGTTTAATGCAAAATAAATTGAATTGTTTAATTGATAATTTTTATTATTTTTAATTTAACATTTTTCATAAAATAGAATGAAACTCAACCATTTATGTACAACTCAACCATTGTAAAGAGTACAAAGCAAAATATCATTAGAGTTATTGGTAAAGGTTACTTATAGTGTGCCCCTTGCCGCTCCAAGAATGCCAAGTCGCCAATAAAGATGGTGGGCATTGTAAACAAACACTTTTATGGATTAGTGACGGTTACGACTTTTCCCAATATAATAATGATTTTTTCTACCGATAAGCATTATCTTTTTATTATTTTTTTCAGGCCCTGTGCCTTCAACAGATGCCTAGGCATCTGTTGAAGGCACCGGGCAGAATTTTTTAACTTAAAAAAACATCCTACAGCTTCGCTATGCCCGGGAGCGGGAAACTAGTAGCTTCGCTAGCACATTGAACATAAGGAATGTGCGATAACATGAACAGTAAATAATAAATAATTGAGAAAGACAAAGATGCAAAAAGAATGGATTTAATAGGAAATATTAAAGACATAATGTACGAACTTGAAGTATTTAATCCAATCACCCTTCATCCATTTCTCAGGTTCGAAATGTTTTTTTCCATCCCAGGTGAATGGAATCCACTCTTAAATAATTGCCGACATAATAATTAGCGAACGATAGAGCTGTGAAAGTATGACGAGAAATGCGAATAATTCTATTGCAGACAGTTTTTAAAGAAAGAAACCAGACGACTTCGTAAAAAAAAAAGCAGACGATTTTGTGAAATTGCATACTGACATTTAAAACGAGTAAAGGAATAAATATTTTATATTCGCATTAAAAATATAATTGAAACTCCTTATTAACTATATAAAAAATCTTAATTATAATGCAGATAAAATATTTAATTGATATTATTTTATTATTTTTGATTTAAGTTTTCAGAAAAGTGTTGAAGCTCATGTACAACTCAACTATTGTAGGAAGAAGTAAACAAAACATCATTAGGGTTACTACAAGAGCTTTGTATTGGGTTGCCATATTGGCGATAAACTCAGGGGGCACACTAATGACCATTTTAACCGAGTTATTAAAAGATCGTTATTAGGCTGCTGAATTGGCGACTTGGGGTGTATTCTAAACTACACTTCAACCAAAATTTTTAAATTGTTTAAAAAATTTAAAATTCCTGATAAAAAGTAGCGACTTAAAAAAGGCCCTGTTATTCAAAATTTCCAAACAAATTTTCATGGATGGTGTACCTGTTATAAAAATGATAGAAATTTTGAAATTCCTCCATAGTTTACGCTATCTATTTATCTTGTTGCAATATTAGTGTGAAATAACAGGTAGAAAATTTAAGTAAAATGAAAATACAATTAATTGGGGGAAATGAGCGATTCAATTGTAAATAGTTATGACCTAAAATAACTTTTAAAAATTGAACCCTAACTTTTAAAAAATTTTATGGCAAGTTTACTAGCATTTTAAAGAAAACTTTCTTTTAATAATATTTGTATCAAATATTAAGATTGATATTTTTTAAATCGAATGGTATTTTTTTTTATTTTGCACTACGTATAAAAGTCCATCGCATTTTTAAAAAAATGGCATTGGCATGTATAAACCTCAAACTAGTTAATCGCAAGGATTGGTTAGTCCATCAGTTAAACTCTGGTTTTGGCAAAAATTCTTTATTCCAATTCACAAATGACTGATAAAATTTTAAAATTGATACGAATTTTTAAATATGAAATAGGGGTAATAAATTAATGTACATGGTAAATACAATAATTTCTTTAATAATTCCAATTTATAAAAAGATAAATAATCAATAAAAGAAGCAATATAAACTAGGCCATTTACAATTAACAAGTAAAGGCTTTATTTAATCATTGATGCAAATAAATGATATGATTGACAAGTATGAATAAAATTGTGCTCCAATGACAAATATTTCAATGCATATATATTAAAATCGACATTCATTATTAAATGATTGTGAAGATTCGAACTGCATACATAATAAAATTTTAAAAAGAGTATTTATGGCTTATATAATAATAAAATTTTAGATGGTAATAACTTTTAAATTAATTTAGTAGTGAATGATTATGAAGGTCTCAATTATATAATGAAATTAACAAAAACAGTTATGGCTTATATAGGGATAATAACTCGTAACATATTCAGAATTTCCTTCTATATTAAACACTAACTTTTAACAAACAGTTATAATGATTAAGTAAGGAAATTAAGATATTTGAATGGCTGTTCAACATTTCAAATATGGGAGTATAATGCGAGTTTTAATAATTAAAATTGCATTACCTTATGAAAACATATATTCATTCGATATAATATCGCATTTAAAATTCGTCCGTTTGGAATAATAACATGTGAGAAAGTAAACCTCCAAAAATGCAATATTGGGAGCCGATGCCACGCCTTCTTTATAGTACTCGACAGCAATATGGAGCATTATTGAGCAATAAATTGTGAAAAATTCTTTCATACTTTCATCTGGTTTCTTACAAAATTTTCTTTTGACCATGTATAACAGTTTGGTGAGTGTGTCTTCATTCACAGGCCACAGTACAGGATAAAGCATCATACCCTCGAACCAAGGGCGTACCATAATTTCGAAGTCTACCAAAATGTCATCTCCATGAGTGAGTAGAAACTCTTCATAGCAGTCTTTTGTTGTAAAATTCGCATTCCAAGGAATGCTGTAGGCCTCCATGATAAGTTTCGTTATATTATCAGCAAATACAATCGGTTGCAATTGCATTACGTTACGTGTGAGACTGAATTTCGAATTCATTATTATATTCTTCAAAGATGGTAGTTTGTTTTTGTAAATTGAATTGCAACTAACAGTCTTTTAGAAATTTTTATTTCCAATACACCAAAAATGAGATAAACACAATTTTTCTCGGATTTCTATTTGTGTAAATAGAAATAATCTTTAATCTCAGAAGATGCTGATCGAAGAAATAAAATATTAGCCAGGCGATTTATCAATTCGTTCAATAGGATGTATTGGATAAAATACAAATATAATTTCAAAAAACTGACATATTTTTTACAAAATAAAGTTTTAAGTGTAATTAGTCATTTCTCAAGTATACATTAAAAACATGCCGGCCAGAATAGTAACGTAACAAATACAGCAAAATCGCGTCACAATTAGGTAATATACACACCAGGATTCACACTGCAGTTGGTGACAGGAAAATATATAGTTAATAATACTCTTTTGGAGCTCTTTTTTCCCTTTGAGATAAGATAGATTAACATGGGGTCAACTATTGCACACAATCGTTGCATCTACGCTGTTGTATCTGTATTGTCCACGTATGAACAGTTGAGATAACGTCGATGGGACATAGACAATGGTAGTTACGTCGGGATAACAGTTTTCTATTGTACCATTGTGGTCACGTGATGTTTCCGGAAGTAG
>JAOUZG010052315.1:2021575-2031813 GCA_026289955.1 Argiope argentata | reverse complement strand
ATGGTTGTCCCGTCGGGATACCAGTTTTCTATTGTACCATTGTGGTCGCGTGATGTTTCCGGAAGTAGGCGTGATCTTCTATTGCCCGCAATAATTGGCTTCTTGTGAACCCACCGGTATCATATAGAAATGTCATTATAAAACAGGACACGTGACCAATTGAATTTAACTGCTATCCCAATGTAAAGGCAGACTTAACTTCTAGGAAAAGTATGTGTGTTACGTCATTCATTGGTGATATAACGCTTTTATTAAATTTAAATTGAAACTGAATTATTATTTTTCAACTTTGTTGTATTACATTTTGCATCCTAAATATTTGCTATGAATTATTTATGACAGGAAACGAAAGAGAAAAAATTTTACAACGAATGGAACATTTGTAAAGGATCTTGGAAAAAAATGTAAAATTGACGATTTCCTGGCGAGTAAAATAATTAAAATAGCATTACAAAAATAAAAGCTGCTATTAAAAAAAATAAGATCCCATTGCATAGGTGTCCATAGTTTACTTTAGCTTAAACCCTTAACTGGTTTATTTTCCTTACTATCTAATAAGATGACACCTTCTATTTAGGGAATAGTTTCTTATTTTGATTCAAATGAAAATCCATGGAATACTTGGCTTATCTACGCATTCGGAGCCATTTTATTGTTGAATTATAATTGTTTTTAACGATTTATTTTTTGTTAACAATTATCAAAATTCTATAAATTGATGCACGTACGGCGTACGGTCAAACCGGTTAAGGGGTTAAAAGCTACCCAAGGGAAATTTTGCAACGTCGGCGACGATACATAGTGTGAGTGGTTTGCCCCAAACAGACACGCGTAACCTCTAATAAAGTTGCTAACACAGAAAATAATTTGCTTTACAGTAACGTACAATAATTTCAGAAAATTGATTACAAACATTGAATTTTGTTCGTTACCTAACCTCGGTTAAATATCACGAGGTCCATCGTAAAATAGCCCTATCCTTGATTTACAACGGGGTGTTAACCACTTGACATACAAATTTATTTAACTTCCTAATTAGATGACATATCCAATATTAAAAATTTATTGTTATTTTAATTCTTATAATAATGTAACGAGTTTTAAGATAATGAAAAGTTTCTAAATGATTCTGGCATTTTAAATTACTGAGTACTTCCACTTTATTGCAGGTTTAAAATTAATAATTCAATAATTCGATGCGCATGTGAGAGTTGTCAATGTATGTGAAGTGATTAATATAACTAAAACTCGCATTTTTATAGAATCTTTCGCATGATCGATGTGCACATAATAGATTAATATCAATTTTCTATTAATAAAGGACATGGGATTAAAAGTAACAAAAAATGAATTTGTATTTTATAAATGTTTTTCCTAGAAGCTTGAAATCAACATCCCACATAGAACTACAATTACAGTCACAACATCACATGCTAAGTTTGATATTGCATTTCTATGTTATTGCCTTTACATATTTCAGAAAGCGCAGATCGATGAACGTTCAATCTTTAGATAGATTTGGCTCAAACATTAACCGGTGTCTATATACTGTGGATAAATACTGGGTCCTGATTTATACTGTGAATAAATCTTTTTACTTAAATTCATTAAACAGCATTGAACAGCAAAATAAAGTGCCTTGAGCGGAGTTTGCTCAAACCTTTGTATAAATCTACAAATTTACTTTGATGTCCATGAATTAACCCTACAATGCTAACCATTCGTCTCCTGGACGAACGCTTACGAAATAACTTTGACTATTCTTCTCCTATAACGGTAAATGGGTCGTTCTACTCGGTATCTTAACCTGACCTTAGGAACTACCTTAGGAACAGGAGGACATTTCTTTTCCCCCGAAATATTTCTGATTGTAGTATATCCAGAACAATAGTCGTCTCAGAGACGAATGGTTATCTGTCCCGTTAGTATTAAGAAGGTATTTCTCTGTATGCTTGGAAATGTCGAAGCGTTTTCACGGAGAAAATTTGTGGGGTAGGCCAGAAGCTATCCCTTAATCATTGAAAGAATTAAGTGAGGAAGATAATTCTACTTCTGAGAATGAATCGGAAGATGAAAATTTTATTGAAGTTCTTCTTGCTCCATGGATGCAGAAGAGTCTCAACATATCAACTTTGCCCCGATCAACAAGGACTATTATGAGTGAACTTCTAAAATTGAATTCAAACATTCAACGATCTGAATAATCCCATATAATATGCTCAGAATGGCGCATATTTGTTTGTTTGTTATGTTTAAAAGCAATCACGCATATATGAGTAAAAATTGCTTCGAAAATAAATAAATAATATTTTTATCCTTCTTGACAATCAAGAGCTATGAAATCATCCGCAGGTAGAATTCTTTTATTTAAATTAACTTTAAAAATTGATTTTAAATACACTTCGTCTAGGAGACGAATGGTTATCATTCTTGTTAGTTTTTTAAAGGTTACCTTTCTTGGGTTAAATTTCATTTGTCTAGATGAACACCTTTTTGAGTTATATTTGTTACCAATAGACAGATGTGTTTTTCAAACTCAGGGTAGACTAAATGTGGAAAAATCTTGAGTTCGGAATTTTGACAATTGCTATATTTTCTCTTAACTTAGGATATGCGCAAGGGTAAAATATACATTGTGATTTGATTCTGGTCGTGTTGTTGTTACTTATGGCACTTGTGATGAACAAGCCCCTGCTGATACAGCAGCAGATTTAAACCGAAAGGAGCCTCTCTTGTTTTCGAAGTATCGCCAACTAAGGTCAAGAGTGCGACTTAGCTACACACTCACCACATTTGCTTGCTCAGCCCCTTTTTTACAGGGGGGCACATTCCCACATCTCACAGATAGCACACAGAATAACAACCATACCCGAACCGGGACTCGAACCCGGGATTCCTAGAACACGAGGAAGACGCGCTACCTCTGTGTCAGAAAGTCGTCGATTCCGGTATTATAATTCGACATGCATCTTAGAATCAATCAAGATATAAATGGGCAGTTGTGACCATACACGAATTTAAAAGTTCACACCTAACCAGACATTTAACGCATTTTAAGAATCTGATTTTGGAATAGCTCATATTCAATACGACTGACTAAGCAATTGAAGCAATCAATATTTATTATACAAAGATTTGTTGCAATGTTACATGAAATTATGCTAAGGTCGTGTTTTATATTGGTGCTATAAACTAATATTGAATAAATTTTCCTCTATAGAACTGTTTGCTAATTCAGTAATAATAGATATTTCTTAGAATAGTAGGAAATATTAGTTATTGAAAATTTAACCATCTCATTCACTCATTTTGTTTAAAAGAACTCATTTGAAGTGTAGCCTCGTGAATTTATTAATATCATAATTAAAGACTGACAATAAATCAAGCTTCTAATGAGGATAAATGAAAAAGTATTAATTGAGTTTGAAGTAATTAATTTTTTCGATTTATTGCAAAACTGCAACTATTCTTATAATACTGTTTTGATTTTTAAAAAAACCACTCAACGAGTAATTTACGTCCATTTGTATAAAAATTTAAATAGTGTCAAATACTTTCAATATATATTATAAAACTGAATAACGGCGATACGTTAAACACTTTCAAGGCCTTTGGTAATATTTAGCGATTAATTACTATTTTTCTAGATTAAATTTTAAAAATGCGATAAAAATTGTGTAATAAATGATTCAGATCAAACATTTACGTCATTACACACATTGTTTTAAAAGAATATCTTTTTGAGGTTTATATACGGAGTTTAGAAAAAAAAAATTGAATAAACCTCCAATTTATGTAAATTTCTGAAACTTTATTATAGCTGAAAATTTTATTATTTTGAATCCACAATTTAAACATAATTTACTAACTTTCTTTACAGCATGTAGGCTTAATGTAAGTAATACATTAAAATGAGGGATTAAATTTAATCTATAGAAATTAGGTATGAAGAAAATAAAAATTAAAAAAATCTACTGGTGTATTTTCTAAATAAATAAATATATATTTATAGATTTGTATTCCCTAAACTTTATATTGCAAGCTCACGCACAAAAAAAACTTTCAATAATCAAGCTGAAACCCATGCTTCGTTTGGTTCCCGATCACTTAAGAGGATATAATTACTTCAATTTGATAATCATATAATATTTTGAGAACATTTTCATCTTATATTAGTGACTCATATTTACCATCATATTTAGAAACTCTAATTTAAATCATTTGGAATATAGGAATTGGAATAAATTCTAATTTAAATCAATTATATTCAGATTGATATTAATTTGTGAAAAATATCTATAGGGATGTAATAAAAATATATAGATAGATAAAAATTTGTGAAAATTAGATTAGAATTACAACTTTTATAATAAATTAAACAAAATATCGTAAATGCTTTATTTAAATAAATAATAAACAACATTACAAAGTCATGAAACTTAAAAGCAAATACATGTCAATATGAATAATAATATGCGAGGTTAAAAAATGTTTTCAGATATAAACAAATAGCTTGTAAGTCTCATGAAATATAAAAATGATGTTTTAAAATAAATAATTTATGTTTACCACACGAGTTCATGATACCTTCTACTTCTGCAGAAACGTGTTGAAATGCAATGAACTCCAATATGTGCCCAAAACCTGGCTTCGAAAGTTCCTTTTTCGTAGAAAAAAGCCGCTGCATACAATATCTTCGAGCACAGTGCAATCAAATCTTCGATCTTGGCATCGGAACTGAATTCACATCCAATGAAATGCCAACATTGTGAAAAGGACTCTTTATTCAGATGCCAGAAGATGGGATGGTTCTTTAAAGTAAAATCCCATTCAGAAATTCGGTAACGAAGATTTTGTTCAATAATTTCACCATATTTTTGAACGAAATCAAAATACTTTTTATCCTTTAAACCATATTTCCACGGTATTCCAAGAATAGAGAATCCAAGCAATAAAATATTCGTTGTGAAATTATTAACTGAATGATTGTATGTTTCATTCAATAACACACATGGGCATCTTGTTTCCATTGTTTCAATTTATTTATTTCGGTTTTTCGCACTTCTATTCTAATAGTAATTGAAACAATTAAAGTATTTTTATTAAAATAAATAGAAATAATATCTGAATCTGTAGGTATCTCGAATTTGGTGATCTCTTCCTCTCTTGAAATATCACGAATAACATACAACTGATTTCACTAGTCGATCGAAATTGGCGATTATTTTCCCCTGCCAACGTCGCCGTATTTAAATATGTTTGGCTGAACTAATCGAAACTCAGATAGAAGTCGTAAAATGTGATTTGTAAAATTTTATCTAAAATCGGATGGATAACATTCCGCAACAGCTTGATAAAAGAAATGGCGATTGATTGTCAAACAACAATCGCATCCTATGTTCTTAGCTTTTTTATCGCAAACTTTGAAAAGTTAAATATAATCAAGTACAGAAATTCGTGTGATGTATTAAATGTAATCTTGTATATAATCTTGTTTAGGCATCGATTAGATAACAAATATAATACCGGATTCACCATTCCAGATTGTAGAAAACAAAAGGTTCACTTTATAAAGGCCATGATCATTTTTATCTAAAGACATGAGGTTTGTTTGATTTTTGGCGTTTATTGGCGTAAGTTCTCTGTTTGGCTGTACTGCGCCAATTAAAATCATGATACGGGATCACGTGGTTTTAGGATATAGATTACTGATTCTGTAATTATTAATATTTACTACTGAATGCATTTTGGCCATTTATAAAGTACATTAGCAATTTTGCTGTGCAATTATTGGCGTAAAATCTATATTGTGCTATTCAACAATGATTAAATGTTGAGGGTATATAGTTCAATATCTAAATATATTTATACAGCCATAAATATAAAATTGAATCTATGAAAGATTATTTGTCAATAAATAAAGATTTCAATGGTAAGTTTAACTGAGCCTTGATGTAGTTTAAATGACAAAACATTGCTCTAAAATTTACATAAAATATAATCAAAAAGGGTGTGATCAGTAGAATTCATGCATAATTTGAGAAGATGGGGAAGTACTTTGAAAAGTAGGTAAAAAATATTAAAATGTATTTATTTGATACTATCCTAATTAGCATGCTGGTTGCAGCATGAATTGGCTGAGATTCCCACAATCTATGTAATTATTTAGCACCTATAAACTATTTAGATATTTTACTTATAAACAATTTACTTATAAATACCTTATTTACGTATATACAATTAAAAGATAACAACGAAGGAATCGTCTAATTAAATAATCAGAATTACAAGAAAATACATGTCTGCGAAGGTTCTAAGTTTGTTAAAAATTATTTGTAATTATGATACTTTCTTTAAATTTCTATACACAAAAGTCGATTATATAAAGAACTTTAAAGAAAGGGGCAATTTTTAAATGCATATAGCATTCGAAGTTATCTGGAATACACCTTAATGTTTTTGTGGAAATCTTTATTATTTTTTTTTAAGATATCAAAATTTTTTTAAAAAAGGCGGGAAACATTATGCGAATTATTAACTTTTTCTAACTTGATAACTTTTATATGTTTTGAAGTTTGAATCAATAAATATGACGTGAATAATAAATTCAATACTGGACATTTATTTCACTTCTTGTGCCTTCACCCTACTTTGAAGAAAACCAGAAAAAAAAATAATTAAAATGAAATCTGCTATGCATATTTCAATGTATCGCTTGAAAACATAATTTCTTGAACGATCAAGCACCACGTGCTCGTGCAAGTTAAATTATATTTTTTATTCGTTTTAATCGTTTCATCGAAGGAGTCACTTTAGTATTGCAAACGAATCCAAAGAAGCTTTGTATCGCTTTGATTGTTTAAAAAAATATCACGTTTCTTATTGGCTTCATTCCATATAATCACGTGCTCAAGATTATATTTTTGTAAGTTTTATTTGTTGTAGTCATTGCCTTATTTTTTTAATTAGAGCTCTTGTAAATGTGATGGCAACACTTTATTAAAAGTTAATTTTTAGATGCTGGTGCAAATAATAAAATGTTTATTTTTCGCCTATGGTTTTTTGTTGAAGCCAGAAAAACTAATTCCCAAATTTATATCATGTTCTAATATGATAAAAATTATAAAGAATCGTCACAGCAAAAAATGTCAATAAATTAAAGCCGAAGAAAACACTAAAGATAATTATAAAATAAGCAGATATACAACATATTAAATGGTTCTTCATAAAACTATTAAATTTTTTTTCGTTATTTATTGCATTCAGATGGTTTATATTTGTTTATTTCATGATTTAATCTTATTTTACATCTTTAAATCTTATTCTTTATAATTCTAACTTTTGTCAGATTTTTTAATGAAAAATTCAATCTTGAAAATATACTTTTTTTTTTCAAATTTTAGATGATACATTATAAGTTTTATAATTCCTAAATTAAAAAAAACTGATTTAGAAGGAATTAAGCTTTGTTAAAAATTCTAAAAAATTTAGAAATTTCATGTTAATTTTCGGACGATAGATAACATTTAAATCCTTGTTAGAAATGTACATATCTATTTCACTATTTATCATAACGTAATTTAGCACCGGCGTCCTGCCACAGAGGTAGTGGGTTTTCCTAGCAATGCGGGCGTCCTGGGTTCGAATCCCGGTTAGAGCATGATTCTTCTTCGATGTTTTATATGTGTAAATATGCCCTCCAGTAAAAAGGGGTTGGGCAAACGAATGTGATAAATGTGTAGCCAGGTCGTAATATTGTCTCTAGTTGGCACTGCTTCAAAAACAAGAGACGCTCCTTCGGCTTAAAATCGCTAATGGACGTTAGCGCGCTTGTGCGTTTCAGGTGTCATTAATAACAGCAACAACAATGTATTTTAGCAATATTGTATATATATAAACTTATTTTTGCGCACATAGCTTTTTTCCTTTCCAAACAATGTATTTCAATGTATGAAGGATTTTAAATAAAGATTAAAATGAAATCTGCTATGCATATTTCAAAGCATCATGTCAGAACGTAATTTCCTACATGGCTAAGTTCCATATGCCCGTGCAAGTTAAATTATATTTTTATTCATTTTAATTGTTTTATATAATTAGTGACTTTAGTATTGCAAACGATCCAAAAAACTTGGCATCGCTTTTATTGTTTAGAAAAATGCTGCATTTCCTATTTATTTCATTTCATATAATCACGTGCTCAAAATGACAGTTTCCTAGGTTTTATTTGAGGTAGTCCTTAACTTATTTTTTTAATCAGAGCTTTAGTAAATACAATGACAACACATTATTAAAAGATGATTTTTTTAGATGATCTTGCAGATAATAAAATTTCAATTTATCGCCTACGGAATTTTGTTGACGCCAAAAACCTCATACCCAAAAATATCATGTTCTGACATAATAATAACTTGATGAATTTTTTAAACTAGATAAGTTAGCTTTGTATCTCTTTTTAAGCAGGTAAAAGCAAATATTTGAAAAAAAAAATTAAGAATATTCTGAAATATTTACATAGTCATAGATGTTTTTCTATTTGTATTTTGTATTTTTGATGCAAAATATTTAACATTAAAATGAATTATGGCATTTTTCAAAAATTCCTCCGGAGCATCGTGCAAAAGATTTCTTATGAGATAAAAATTCAGATTCTATAAAACTACCTTGCATTGAATGTGGGGTTTTAAAACAATAGACATTTGATATATTCGACATTTTTCACGACCGAATGTAGTTTATCAAGTTTATTGAAATTAAATGACTCGAAACCAAATTTATCTCTATGTCAAAAAGGTACATTGACAACAGTAAATTTTCACATTCAACCATTTTTTTTTACTCTATGCTGTGATTTAATTTTTTTTGTTTTAATATGATTCAAAAACTCAGATTTTATTAAAACAGATATTTGATGCTGAAATAGTCATGGTATTTTTAATGTTTTCTATTTTTTATCATGTCAGAACATGATATTGTTTTCGGAATGAGGGTTTGTGGCGTCAACAAAAATCTGTAGTCGAAAAATAAAAAAAAATATTATCTGCACGAGCATCACAAAAAATCAGCTATTAATAAACCGTTGCCATCGTATTTACAAAAGCTCTGATTAAAAAAATAAGTTAACGACTACGGCGAATAAAACCTAAAAAAATGACATTTTGAGCACGTGACTACACGAAAAGAAAGAAATATTAAATATGATATTTTTGTAAGCAATCAATGCGAGACATTGTTTGGATAGTTTGCAATGCTAAAGAGATTCATTCAATGAAACAATTAAAATGAATAAAAATATAATTTAACTCGCACGAGCATGTGGTGCTTTGGCCGTTCAAGAAATGGTGTTCCGGCATGACACATTGAAATATGTATAGCAGATTTCCTTTTAATATTTTATGCTATTTTACTTTGGTTTGTTGATATTTTATTATTGCTTATTTAAATGTTTGCTGCAATTTTTTTTCAAAATAATGTTGTCTACAAAATTTATCTTTTATAATATGGGTGCCAATATATTTTCAAAAATGCGGAATTTCTTTCACTAATTCAAAAAATTAATTATTTACAATTCGTTTCCTTTAAACTTATATTTTTAATAAAAATTTTATTGTCTTATCTTTTGCATAATTTTAACATTAAACTTTTTATTTTACCTTTAAAGACTAATAATGCAAGAAGAAATCAATAAAATTGTCAAAATGTTTTGATAATTAGTTAAGAAATTTTCATTTTAAAACCTTGCTGTGTTCGAAAAATGGGTTTTTGATATTTTAGCAGTCTATCTGCTGATGATTAAAATGACTCAAAAAATGAACTAAAATACCGAAATTACATTGTGCGAAAGCAAGTATATTCATATCCAGTCCATTCCAATATAAGATAAAAGATTAAATTGAAATCTGCTATGCAAATTTCAAAGTATCATGTCAGAACATCATTTCTTGGACGGCCAAGCACCACGTGCTCGTACAAGTTAAATTATATTTTTATTCATTTTAATGGTTTCATTGAATGAGTCCCTTTAGTATTGCAAACAATTCATTTTTTGTCTCTTATTGATTGTTTAAACAAAATATTATAAATCTTATTTATTTCATTTCGTACAATCACGTGCTTAAAATGACATTTTTCTATGTTTTATTTGCGGTACTGAGTAACTTATTTTTTTTAATCAGAGATTTTCTAAAAGGGATGGCATTACGCAATTAAAAGCTGATTTTTTGAGATGCTCTTGTAGA
>JAOUZG010052315.1:1977290-2021475 GCA_026289955.1 Argiope argentata | reverse complement strand
TATATATATATATATATATATATATACTTTATTTTTCCCTTATGAATTTTTGTTGACGCCACAAAACCTAATTTCTAAAACAACATCAATTTCTGACATGATAATATATTTATGGATTTTACTATTTGATACTATTTCAAATTTTATTTCGATCAGTTTTTGAACGAAATCTATTATGATAAAGTTTGTCTGTTCATGAGAATTGGAATACCACAGGTAAAAATTGGGAGAGTCTGTTTGATAAAATTCGTCAAATAAATGTATCACTCAATTTAATACTATCAATTTTAAACATATTTAATCCTTTGCACTCGGAAAAGTAATTCGATCCATAATTATTCAATATACAATGTAATAGATAAAAAGTAACATCCCTGAGGA
This sequence comes from Argiope argentata, assembly GCA_026289955.1. Classification (NCBI taxonomy): domain Eukaryota; kingdom Metazoa; phylum Arthropoda; class Arachnida; order Araneae; family Araneidae; genus Argiope; species Argiope argentata. The sequence goes on along the minus strand of JAOUZG010052315.1, from coordinate 2,021,094 downwards.
TTATTCAGCTTTATTCATTACATAATGAGTGATTGAGCCATATTGTGTTGTTATATAATAAAATTGAAGGAAGAATAGAAAATTTCGCTTTCGGGGGATTTCTTATATTAATAAATTACCTTTTCAGCAATATACAAAGATTTTTTGGTACAGTATCAGTTGACATTGAAGAAAATTAATTTTAAAAATAATATTTCATCGTGAATATATATCAACAGCATGCTAAATTTGACGTCGTTGGCTTCTCTCAACGGTGTGGTGTGGAAGGTTGAACAGTTAGGTTCAAACTCAGTGTCCGCTTTGCCAACTAAGCAGAGTTGAATTAGTTATAAAACCTGTTCCTAAATAGCATTTATGCTGTTTCCAATCAGTATGTCAATTTAAATAAACAAAATTCTGTTTCACATTTTTGGAAGTAGGCTGTGTCCGCAAAACTGACGCGAAATTCTTATATTGATAATTGAAAATGTGGTGCTAAAATTTATAAATACAAAACATACCAAGAAAAATACTGTCTGTCCATAAGGAGATCTCTGCCCGACAGTCGTCTATGTTTACGGCGGTCGTTATAGAAACAGGTTACTGCAGGAAGAGTCCATTTCGCAGAGGTAGAAATTCATTCAAGTTTCTTACGTTGGCGTATTTAGCGCCTAATTGGCGGTATTGATATATTGCCTTTAATTTTCGAAAGCAAATTTGAAAAATAATTCACTGGGCTGAAAATCCTTTATTAAAAAAAATTTTGCAGAGGTTTTAAGCATATTTAATAATGGATATTTTACTTTGTAACAGAATAAAAGCAACCTTTTATAAAAATTATGAAATAATTACGATTTTTATGTTATTATTTTTATGTTGAATTAGACAGATTACTTCGCGTTTGCTGCGGAGAATTTGATCTTAAGTAGTTACATAAATTTAAAACAAATAAAATGAAAATTAATTTTTTGTCATGCTGGATTCTACTGAATTTTTTCTTCTTCTTGTGCAGTCGTTAGACATATAAATAATTATTCAGTTTTTCTATTTGATTCACTCTGTTCTTTCTGTACTAATCAGATAGGAAATTCTGTATTATTCTAACAGGAATAATATATATTTTCAAAATGTCAAGTACACAAATGATTTTCAGCCCAGTGAATTATTTTTCGAATTTGCTTTCGAAAATTAAAGGCAATATATAAATATCGCCAATTAGGCGCTAAACGCGCCAACGTAAGAAACCTGAATGAATTTCTACCTCTGCGAAATGGACTCTTCCTGCAGTAACCTGTTTCTATAACGCCCGCCGTAAACATAGACGACTGTCGGGAAGAGATCTCCTTATGGACAGACAGTACCTTTTCTACACCTAAAACGTCTTATATTTACCTATAAGTTTCTATTATTCCTCTTACGAGTAAATGCATTTACATGCATGTGAAAGTACAGACTGACAGAGAGTCAACCTTTTAAAAGTTATGATTCTAACTTTAATAAAACTACATTCTTAAGGCTGAATTTAGGTAACAGATTTTATTAATAAAACTCTTAATTTTTCGAAGTTATCGAAAAAAAATTAGGTTAAAATGGTCATTAGTGTGCCCCCGAGTTTGTCGACAATATAGCAACCCAACGCAAAGCTCTTGTAGTAGCCCTAATGATGTTTTGATTAATTTTTCCTACAATGATTGAGTTGTACATGAACTTCAACTCTTTTATGAAAACTGTTAAATTAAAAATAATAAAATAATATCAACTAAATATTTTATTTTTGACCTGTATCATAATTAAGATTTTTTTGTATAGTTAATAAGAAGTTTCAATTATATTTTTAATGCGAATTTAAAATAATTATTCATTCACACATTTTAATTTTCAGTATGCGGTTTCTGATTTATTTCTTTACGAAGTCGTCTGCTTTCTTTCTTTAAAAACCGTCTGCAATAGAATTATTCACATTTCTCATTCTTTAAAATTTCCTATTAAATCCTTTTTTTGCATCTTTGTCTTTCTCAATTATTTATTATTTACTGTTCATGTTATCCACACATTCCTTATATTCAATGTGCTAGCGAAGCTATTAGTTTTCCGCTCCCGGGCCTAGCGAAGCCGTAGAATGTTTTTTTAAGTTAAAAGATTTTGCTCGGTGCCTTCAATAGATGCCGGAGGCATCTGTTGAACGCACCGGGTCGGAAAAAAAAATTAACCGTCTGCATATCGGTAGAAAAAAATCATATTTATATTGCGCAAAGTCGTAACCGTAACTATCCCATAGAAGTGTTTGTTTACTTTGTCCGCCATCTTTATGGGCGACTTGGCATCCTTGGCGCGGCAAGGGGCACACTATACGTAACCTTTACCAAAAATTATAATTAAACAACCAGATATTCTGACCTTCTTGAATGGATTTCGTTGGTTGGCTGTGTTGTGTTTTATGGCACAAGAGCCATATCTGACTAAACTGGGCCAAACACGAGATAATTGTACCACTTCATTTTCTAATCGTCAATTAAAAGGATTCATGAATTGCATTAAAGATGCTTGAAATGAACTTCTAATAAGATGCCAAAAAGGACTCAAATGAGTGTGCCGATACCTGTATCTTTAAGAAAAGTAAAAAGGTTTTGGTGAGGATTTTCTCCCACCAGAATGGATTTAGTTCAAAATTTAACAGATGTGTACATATTTGAGCTTTAGTTCATACTCCAATTTTAATCTAACTAAATATGGTTTTAGTTAATGTATTAAAAGATGATCAGGTATAATACTAAACTTTTTTTCGAATTTCGAGAGGTTTAGAACAAAAATTCGTCAAAATCTAAAAACGCGAATTTTTCGATAATTACATTAGTGAACCATTTCCTTCGTCCATTTCGATGCATTATTAAAATATAGCCTTTACCTATAGGGCGATAGGAAAACAAACAGTTAAATCGCTGATAGATTACACAGTTGGCAAGAGTAACAACTCCAGTAATTAAACCATGCACCAATTTTTTTAAAAATCTGAGCTTTAAGTGAATCAGTTGATGAATCGTTCTGGTGAATCAGCATCCCCTTGTATAAGCAGATAGATATGTAAAATAATTTTTACAAAATTCAATAGAAATCTACAAGTTTGGTGTAGCGAGTATCTTATCTTATTATCATTAAAAATATCTTATCTTATTATCTTTAAAAATTATCTCGTTTTTCGCTTACAAGCATAATTTAAATTCGAGGGATTTCATACCAAATATTATTAAATTTACTATATTGATTATCAAACACAGAAGTTTTAATAGAAAGTTTTATCCAGTTATTACATTGCAACAGATTATGTTTAGGAAGAATCTGAAAAAAATATCAATAATTTGATTTAAATTCCCTGATGGTTGCATACTTTATAGTATCCTTATAAAAGTATCAATACGATGAGTTTTGATAAATTTGTTTGATGAGCAATTTTCAATTCTAATGTTTATAATGAAGACACATTTAACAAGATACAGTTTATTTAAACAAAAATGATAACATTTATATAAAAAAATTACAGCTATGATTTCAAGACTGCGTATAACAGCAAAAGTTTCTAAAATTCATTCATCATAAAACGATTAATCTGTTTGTAAAAACGTGGATAACAAAATACGTTACCAGTGCTGTCATAAATTCATCAATCATCAATAGGATAAATTGTTCCATGATCCAATTCAATTTCATTCCAATTTTCTATATACTAAACTTCATCTAAAACATTGTAATAAAAAATATTTTTGCATAAAATATACAATCGCGTAAGTTATTATAGCATAAGACAATTAAAGGCCTTTTTATACAAGTTCTATTCTTTTAAGCATTAATGAATCCTTCGTCGTGAAATAATAATTGTTCATCATAAAGACAGCGATTATTCCATCCATAAAAGGTTCCAGGGTGTATAAAAATAAATTACCCGGATAGTTACCAGTATGAATTATCATTAGTAAAACGACTAAGTATGTCTGCAATCCAATTTGCTATATACGCAACTTCATCTAAAATATTGTAATAAAAAATGTTTTTGCATAAAATATATAAGCGCAGAAGTTATAGTAGTACCAGACATATATATGACTTTTCTGTATAAATTCTATTCTATTACTCATTAATAAATCATTCGTCGGGAAGTAAAAATTGTTCATCATAAAGACAGCGATTACTCCATCCATAAAATATGGCAGGGTAGACAAAAATAAATTACCCGGATAGTTACCAACTTGAATTATCAATAGTTCCACGGCTGAGTATGTCTTCAGTCCATTTTGCAATAAACTCAACCACATCATCCAAAGCACCACAATGAAAATTCGTTTGTGTAAAAAGTGCAGCAACATAAGCTATTGATGCACAAGCAAAGATAAATGATTTCTCAGTATAAGCTCTATTTTTCCACTCTCTGACGAAGAAATCTCTGCAGGTCAAGTAAGTCTCGTAGTTATAAACGCCATCTGTAAGTTGATAAATCTGTCTTCGTAAATAAGTAGTATCATTTTCAAGGAGATTCTTTATTATATTTGCGTGTTCTTCAGTAAAAAGGAAGTTTTGTGGATCCGGTAGATTATGCGAGACGTAAGGGTTCAACTCCCCTCGTATTTCAAGGACCTTTTCTCCGATATCGTAAGCGAATCGATAATAGTCATGGTTTATTTTTATCGGATCACCATCTGTGTGTGTCTCTTCCATTGTTCTCTAATATAAATACGGTGCAGAATCTGTTAGAATGCAGAAAGTTGAATGAAGAACTTTTTAGGATAAAGTACACTTTTCTTCCTAAGAGAGTAAAGATCACGAATATAAAATGCCTTGGTATCGAATGTCTTTTCAATGACTGGCCTCGTTCAAAGGTAACATATTAAATATTTCGCTGTATAATAAAACAAGAGATGAACAAGCTTAAGCCAAACACCTGTCACATTGGACACTATCACTTCCTATAAAATTGAAAGGATAAGTTTCTTATAAGTCAAACAAATAAATATTGTAAACTAGAGTAGCATTTTAAGTTGTAGAAGCTATAAACCAATGGACATTTACTATTTATTTAGATAAGAAGATAGCAGTTACAGTTAAAGATAAATTAGCTATTTATTTACTTCAGAAAATTCAAGATCTTTGGCCGATTGTAACATTCGTCATTGCAATTAGAAAAAAAGTATGGAACTATTCCAATTTTCGAAAATCAGTGAGAAATGGAAGAAGTTATTAGTGATAAGTGATTCTGAAATTTAAAAATATATAATTTGTAATAGAATTTCATTTCCAGCTTTTAAATCAAGGCTGTCTTTCGGGCTGTATTTGCCACTTCTCAGTTGGTGTATTATGAGTAAAATAATTTTTTTAACAACTCATTATAAGGGTTCACACGAGGCCAACTATTGAGGTCAATAGAAGGTCGCGCATACTTTGGAAGATCTCGTCACCGCAAGTGTCATTGCAAAATAGTGGTCAAGTTTATGGTGGGTTTAAGTATTGAGTACAGTAGAAGATCACACCTATATACGGAAAAATCCCGTGCCCACAATGAGACAATAGGAAGGTTGGATAATGGCAAAGGGTTACCCCGTTAGAATAATCGTTTGTTATTGTTCCAATAGCGTTGTCTTAGTTGTTTTTATGAGGGCAATAGAGAGACAACAACATAGGGACAACGATTGTGGGCAAATGTTGGCCTCGTGTAAATCCACCTTTAGAAAACCATTTATTATTGTGCCAAATGGGTCATGTGGTGTTCTTGAGGTAGGTGTGTCTTTTAATTGTGCGCAATAGTTCGTCTCCTGTGAACGATGACTTTCCTTAAACGCAATTGTATTCTAAAATGATTGAGATATATATCGCTTGTGCCGGATTTCTGGACAGAGGAAGAGTGTCTTCCTCGTGTTCTGTGAGTCCGGGATTCGAGTCCGGTTATGGCATGGTTCTTCTTCTGTGTTCTATCTGTGAAATGTGTGAATGTTCGTCCTTGTAAAATAGGGCTGTGCAAGCGTGTGGGTGTGTGTTTCGTCCTCATATGAGCTAAAAGTCAGATTTCTGTCCTCGGGTGCTGAGGGGTCCATACTCTCAGAAGCTACTGCACCCGTCTTTACGTGGTATAAAGCAGACACGGCATCATCATCATCATATCTCGCTTGTATGAAATCTATTCAATAATATGATCAACCAGTTTTTTTCTAAATAGTATTACTTTTATAATTATTTTTTATATTTATTTCTTAAGGAAAATGTAAATAGACATTCAGAAAGGAATATTCAAATTATAATAATTAAACATATCCAACACATGCAGATAACATAGGTAGATGCTAAAAATTTGCTTGGGATATATATAAAAGGTTGAATAGTTAATTACTTGAAAATATCTATTCTTGCAGAAATATTTAAATAAAAAGGTTAAAGAAGTTTGCTAAATATGATATTTATCTCCGCACTATACTTTAGGAAACAACAAACAGCACGTGATAGCCTGGGGTTCAATTCCAAGGTCGCGCAAGATAGAGTCATCTTCTGTATTTTAGAATATCTTCTAACACTGCATGTTAGGCTCTAAAGACTAAGCTGTTGATGGAAAAGGTCTGTATATTTGGAGAGGGGCAAGCGAAAGCAGGTGATATCCCCCTTTATCTGACCACAACTCGAAATAATGATTTTTACAACTTCAAATTACTTTTTCAGTTTTCAGAGAGACCGTTAATGCAAGCTAAAACAAACTTATTCCCCCAATCAATGTTTTTACACAGCTAGCCGAAATTTCTATAAATGTAAAGGAAATATAAGGATGGACAATGATTATGATGTGATTCAAAACTTCCATAATTCATTAAAGATTTTTTAAAATAACTATTGTAAATTTTACCTTCATTCTTTAAATGATGGTAATAAATGTAATTGCATGATATAAAGAAACGGCCGTCTTAGCATAGGGGGAGCGCATTTTCCTCGAGAGCTGGGTGTCCCGGGTACGAGTCCCGGTTTGGATATGGTTGTTCTTCTATGTTCTATCTGTAAGGGTTATAAATGTGCCCCTCTGTAAAAAGGGACTGTGCAAGTGACCGTGATGAGTGTGTAGCTAATATGTACTCTTGGCCCTAGTTGTCGCTACTTCAAAAACAAGAGACGCTCATTTTAGCTTAAAAACCACTGAGACCTCAGGAAACATGTACATGCCAAATGCCATTAGTAACAACAGCAACAATATAATAAAAAACTTAATCATTGCATTTCCAATATTGATTTTATTTGAATAGTATATTGAATTATTTAATGTATAAATTCGCATCTAAAAGATTTCTCACTATCCCATTACTAATATAAATATACTTAAAGATATAACTGGCTGAGTTAGATGTATCAAAAATCAGCCTATGAAATTTGAGGTTGACGTTCATAAATTTCCATGATCTTTATACTCGATTTTATTGCCTAAGCTTTATTTATTGGGTATGCATTTTTTGAGTTGTGGCAGAACATGTGCAGAAACTCGATATCTTGACCCACTGATTTAACCCTTTAGGCGGTTTGCCCGTACGCCGTACGCATCGATTTATCGAATTTTGATAGTTGTAAACAAAAAATAAATCATTTATAACAATTATAATTCAATAGCAAAATGACTTCGAATACGTAGATAAGCAAAGTATTCCATGGATTTCCATTTGAATCAAAATAAGAAAATATTCCCAAAATAGAAGGTGTCATCTTATTAGATAGTGAGGAAAATAAACAGGTTAAGGGATTAAAAGTGTTAAAAATTTTCCAAGTTTATTAGATACTTAGAAACAGATGACATGAGACTAACGTCTGTCATTTGTCAGAGAAAGATTTACATCGGTTATATCAAGCTCTTGTCTTTTTATATCAGGAATTCTACAGTAACCACGATTTTCATTCTTTGGTCAAATTAGATGCAACATATTTTTTCCCGTTTTGTTAATTCATTTTTCCAGTAAAGGTGCTTTACTACACTTATGCACTATTCCATTTTAATTTGTTGGCCAACAGTACTGTAATTTTGGATGACCACTGCAAGAATTTAGAATCTTAATAATTAGCACTTAATTAAAGTCTCTAGGGTAGCATTCTGTTACACGCATTTTTAAGTTTAAAGCACTTACAATTCAGTTTTTTGGGTTTTTTTTTTCAATATAGACAGACTTTTACTGAAACCAATGATTTGATTCCAAACTCCATAAAATCATTTCAAATTATGTTTGTTGTTGTTGCTTATGACACTTGCCTTTGACAAGCTCGTTGAGGTAGTTAGCAATTTAACCTTAATCTGCATCTCTTGTTTTATAGTAGCTCCAACTAGAGGCAAGAGAACGACTTCTGTTACTTACTCATTGCATTCGCTTGCACAGCCCCCTTTTAAAGGGTGGAAGAGGATGGCATAGTCACACATCTTACAGATAAATCGCAAAAGAACAATCATGCCCGAACCTGGAATTGAACCCGGGAACCATAAAAGAGACGCCCTCCCTTTATGCCATGACGCCGGCAAATTATGAAGTTATCGAAATATTTAGTTTGGTGGGTGGATAGGTTAGAGTCAATTGTGTATATTGGTCACACTTCAGTAGTCATTTATTCCCTCTACCATCGAATTAGATGATCTGTAGTCATCTAATTCGATAGGTAAAAAATCATAAGAATTGACGGGATACTGTTTCAAGAATCCTAAATGGGGTCATTATGCCAATGATAATCAACTGAAAATAAATGTTTACATCCAAATATAAATTCAAAGTATCAAATGAATTCTGCATTCATACAAACATTTCACTGATTTTTATCAGTTAGATTTAAATCAGAGTGTAAATATCAAGCGAAAGCATCATTCACGAGAAACGAGTAACAACGTTCAATTAATTCTTTAGAACCATCTTAATATCCAAATATTTTCCTGATTAAAGACTTGAAATATACATGGAGTTAAAAAGTCTTCCATATTATATGTTTTATCCAGTTTTGATAGTTTATCTTTCATAGCTGTAATGATTAATCTTTAATATTATAATTATTATTTATTAAATGAATACAAATGCATATTCTGTTGTAAAAATTCAAATTCAAATTCAAATATTCCAAGAGCATTTAACTGATTCAGATTCATTATATATTTAGTAAATATTTCGAGCAGGAAAAGGCTGATAGTTTGAGGTTATTTGTCAAATTAAAAAATCCTAATCTGGTTTTCTTCGCTTCCATAATATTTAATTGAAATATGAATTATGTTTTATTAAATGTGCCACAGATTAAGCTATCTTAAAATCGTAAATAAAATTGCCATTATCTGACAGCCTAATTACAATACAATTTCATAAACTATTATACAAATTAAAAATATTACCAAGGATCAAAAGTTTGTTTAAACACATAGTCAGTAACCTTTGCATAACATCGTGGACATGAAATATTGAAAAGCATATCGAAGCTTAGTGAAGTTTCTACCCATTCTACCAAGATATTTTATTTTAAAGAAATAAACTTTCATTAAACCCGATTTAACAATATTAAGTCATCTTTTTGTGATCAAATATTGAATTTATTGGCAGAGTTTAAAATTCGAGATAAATGTTTAAAGAAATCCATTTGTAGAGTCATTTTACTTTTCAAAATAAGGAAATAAATTATTTTAATTAATGAGTAACAATATATTTAATTATTCGGTATTTAAGGGCTTAAATGATTTAATGAAAACCTATTAATACTAGGTTTATTATTTCTTTCACTCCTATTCCTTAAAATCAGCAGGCTAAGGAAATTCCAGAGATTTATTCGTACACATAATCGAAATATCAAGTATCGTATATTAGAAGAAAATTTTGAAGAACTAATTTTTAAATTTCTAATAAGACTTAAGATTCTTATTTTAATCTTGATCAATAAAACAGAATAACGCTTATATCGGAATTGCACATTTTTAACTGATAAATTAGACCTAATTAACTTGTATGATAAGAGAAATGAAAAGATTAAGTTTTGTAACATCACTCAAATCAAACACAACGACAGCAATGAACACTAAAACTGCTTATTTTATTAAAATCCTAATACAAAGCTTAAGAATACATGATATGCATCTTAAATACTAAACGAATATTACAAAGTATTATTAAAATAGTCCTTTTTTCTTCGAATCAAATCCGCAGCTCAATGCTTGCCGCTTAGATAAACTACAAGTTCAGATGAACGAAAAGTTACCCGAATTTCTTTTTTTACCAAGACGAGTATTTTAGTGTGAGACTTCGAGACAAGATACGCGTTACCCAGGTACGTATGTACTCTATGCTATCATTGGTAACTCGGTAAACTTTCTTTTTCCTGAAATAGGCAGCTATGTATGCTATAACAGCGCACACACATACGAAGTTTTCTTCCGAATAAGGCATGTTTTTAGTGAATTCGTTTATGAGGACTTGCCTGCAAGTCGCATACGTATTACAGTCGTATCTATCCTTTGTTATTTCCTTGATACGTTTGTCGAGATAAAATGCTTGATCCGACAGCAGAAAATTTTCAATCAACGCTGCGTGCTCTTTTGTGAACAGAACTCTGTCTGGAAGAGGATAAGTTGATGGCCTGCCTTCACCCCGCAACATAAGGACTTCTGTGACGAGATCATGGGCGAAACGGTATTTGTCGTTCCTTATATCGTCCATAAAATCTCTTACTTCGGCCATTTTGGTAATCAGCAAAGGACTTCTTTTCACAATCACATTAAAAAAAATAAACGAAGTTGCACCTAACTGCAAAAGGTGAACGCTTGTGCCAATTATGTATGTTGGTAGAAACTTATATATAGATTAAGATACGTCACTAGTCATCTAATTTGCAAAAATGACTTCAAATCAAATTTTGTCGGTTGCAGTTATCTAGATCATACAGAAGAAAATATTACTCCTAATAAAGTGATCTTTTTCCAGGAGATCAAAAGTATAATCTTTGTAAATCCAGTTCAAAGGGATTAGAAATCTAGATTGATTTAATGTCCGAAAAACGGATGTTTAATGGAATAATACAGCTGATTATCAATTTTAATTTTGTTCCATTAATAACGCAGTCTGAAGAAACAGAGGAATTGTTGTTGTTATTACTTATGGCACATGCCATGGTCAAGTCCCCTGATGATACAACAGCAGTTTAAGCCGAAAGGAGCGTCCCCCGTTTTTGAAGTAGCGCCAACTAGAGCTAGGAGTACAACTTAGCTACACGCTCACCACATTTGCTTGCACAGCTCCTTTTTACAGAGGGGGCACGGCCACACATCTCACAGATATCACAGAAGAACAACCATGCCCAAACCGGGACTTGAACCTGGGACTTGAACCTGGGACTCCCTGAAAACGATGAATATGAGCTACCTCTGTGCCAGAAAGCCAGCAGAGGAACAATATATCGTAAGATTCTACACTCAGAAATTTGTGTCAGAACATTAAAGAGATATTTGAACCTCGGTATCCAGTCAAGATGAATCATCTGTAAGGGAAAAACTACACAGTTAATCATGCACAAATTTATAATTTGTGAATAAAATAAAATTATTTCATCCATTTTAACATTATCAACAGCAGAAAAGATAACACATGGTTTCAAGTGTTGATCTCTTGAAGACTTGTATAGTTTTCTAGCTAAAGGAACTGAGCAAAACTTCGAGAAACAATTAATGAATTTAATGAATTTTAATGAAGAAGAAACAATTTGACCGAACATGACTTATGATAGATCAGCCAGCCTTGGTTGACAATGTAGCATGGAAGCTTTAAAAAAAGACAATCGCAGAATTTTTAGGAATAAAGATTCAAGGAAACATGGTGCACTTCCATAAAAAAATCGATCATACATAAGAGCCTAGTGACAGTCCTACCAGTCTAGGTTCAAATATTCACTGTGTTGTTAGTGTCACGTCTTATGGCACTTGCCATGGACAAGCTCGCTGAGGTAGTCAGCGATTTAAGCCTAATCAGCGTCTCTTGTTTTGTAGTAACGCCAACTAGGGGGAAGAGTACGAATTTTGTTACTCACGCATCACTTTCTCTTCCACAGCCACCGTTTTTACAGAGGGGCTCATTTACACACCTTACAGATATAACATAGAAGAACAACCATGTCCGAACTGGAACTCGAACCATGGACGCCCAGATCAAGGAGAAAGAGGCACTACCCCTATGCCAAGACGCTGGCAAATATTCCCTATTTTAGAGTGAAAAGTTTCGGGTAGAATAACTGCTGATTCAGGTGTCTTTCTGAACATTTGACAGCGGTTCAAAACTAGGAATCTCGTTTTAAAATATCCAACTTGATCATTTTAAAGCGATCATTAATCTAAATAGACTAAATGCCATTTTGGTAGAAAATATCGGTTCTGACCAACGTGTGATCCTAAAATCAAACAAGCATTACAACAAACAATTAATAGTTGGCGAGTATCGCTCTCATTTTCAGTGTCAGATGCCTTTAAATTGTTTAACCCTTTGCAATCGGAAAAGTAATATGATAAATAGTTATTTCCTAATACAAATACTTGGTTATTACTTTAGAAAAATAGATATACAATTTTTTTTTATGTTGAACTCATTTAATTAATTTGCATCTTTTCACTTCTCGGTAGATATTTTTTTAAAAAATCACAATAAAATAAATAAATAAAATGTCAAAATAATACAACATCTATAATGGAGAGTGGGAGTCACAATTCGGTTACAAAGGGTTAAAAAATGGAAGATAAACTAAAACTAAATGTTGAAAATGCAGATGAATAAGTCACCATGAATCAAGTTCATTATTGTTTAGCTTCTATCTTATCAACCGCAGCATTTCTCTTCTCTAAATAGTATCATTCCTTATAGACCGTCAAAGAAGGTATCAAACATAATGGATTAAACAATTTCGTATCAAATTAGAAAGCGAATGAATGACTTATTTTATTTTTACTGTAAAAATTTTATAATTGTATCTGTGAATATCATTTATGGATCATAATAAAAAAAGCCATTGTATTTATTTCAAATATATTTGTTTGAACATTTGCATTTTACTTCTGGATTTAAATACCATGAAATATTTTTTTTCTTTCAAGATTCAAGAGGATAAAATACGTTCTTCATAGCTTTATGCAGCAAGATGAAACACTCATTTGTTTTTACTGCCGTATTTATTAGATATTAATTTAATTAAATGTTTCAGTGAATGCAATTTTTAAAAAATGTATTAGAAGAAAAAAATAATTCCTTTTAGGAGGGAAGATGAATAATTATAGAATTGTGGATAACAGATTTCTTAACTTGATTTCTAAATTTAAATTCGAAGTCAGTTAGTTGATAAAAGTAGAGTTTTAATTTTATTCTTAAAATATTCGAGGGGAAACGGCACTTTTAAACTCATTTGAATCCGAAAGTGTAATCATCTGCCCTTCCCAATTATTTGTCATGGCGATCCTTGAATTATTCATGGCAACAATTAACAGTTATCATGAGCATATTATTCACATCTTGGTAAAATTTACAGTCGTCAAATGCAGATTCCCTTTATGATTGCAAATGGGATAGAATGCGGTTTCAAATGCATTCATGAATAAAATACGACAGCTATATGCTGTGCATGATTTTCATATTTGGCATGATACAATCTTTTGGAAGGGCTATTTAAAGAAGATATTTCGAAATCCTTAACAACAGAAGTGAAAGATACATTTAAAGTCATAGATTTTCTCAAACTATCTTAATTATTTTAAATTGTATATTCCTTTCTCTATTATTAACTGAACTTTTTAATTACCAATTTTCAAATATATTGGGTTGGCAAGAAACTAATTTCTGGTGTTTAGTATGAAATAAAATTCAAATTTTCTGTACAAAAAATGAACTTTAATTAGTCAAATAACCTCCATTCTATTCTATGACCTTTTGTCATCTTTCTATTAACTTCATGATCCTAAGCATAGAATTTCTGGTCCATAATAACAAAATCCTCTACTTAGTGTGATTTGAGATAATAGGTATTACCGAAATTTTTACCATTTAAGAAGTTTTATAAATTTTGTAATAAACTATAATCTGATGATGCAAGTTTGGGCCTGTATGTGGTATGCGGTATTACTTCCCAACCAAGCTCCATTAGTTCCGTATGTGTTGCTAATGATGTGTGAGGCCTAGCATTGTTATGATGGATGAGGATTTCTTGGTGATTGCAAATTCCGGCCTTTTCTCTTTGACTGTTTTCTCCAATTTCACAAGTTATCGGCAGTAAACATCTGAATTGATCTTTCGGTTGTTTGGAAGCAGCTCAAAGTATGCAACATCTTTATACTCCCACCAGGATGACAACGTAATCTTTTTTTTATTTGATATGGTTTTTACTCGTTCATCATGCTCGGACGATGATTTTTTTTCAATTTAAATTATCATAGATTATCCATTTTTCATCTCCAGTGATTATTCGTTTCATAAAAGGGCTTATTACATTACGTCTGAGATGCGTATCACCAACATTGATTCGTTGCGTTAGGTGAATTTCTTTCAATTCGTGCGGAACCCAAATATCGATCTTCTTAACAAGTCCAGGATGTCTTATATGATTTTTAATTGTTTTGTGTGATACATCTAACTGTTTTGCAATCTCTCGAACAGTTATGTGGCGATTCGATTCAATTATCGCTTTCATTTTGTCATCATTAACTTTGAAAGGTATACCAGAACGTTGATCATCTTTCAAAGTGAAATCTCCAGAATGAAATTTTTTTACCGAAATCTGACAAGTGCGTTCAGTTAAACAATCATCACCATAAGCTTCACATATCTCTTTGTGCTTCCCATATTTTTATAAAGGCATTTCTTGTCTTTATAAAAAAAGTAAAATGTGTCGAAATTGCTTATTTTTGTACTCAATGTTAGAACTGACCGTAAAGTGATAATCTTTATCTTTATCTTTATCTTTATCTTTACTTTTAATAAAGCAAGATGTGTGTGTGTGTGTGTTGGCGCTCTGCAGGCCAGACCGTTCGACCTACAGCTACCAAATTTGGTATATGTATACCTTGGGTGCCGGGAATATGCACCTCGGAGCCCTTTTTTGAATTTTTATTAAAATTTTTATTAATTTAAAAAATGAGCCAAATTTTAACGTTTTTCCGCTATAACTTCCGAAAATATTACAGCACAAAATTGATTTTTGCATCAAGTTAAAGCTAAAAAAATTAGCTTTTCAATGATACTAATGTTTTGACTTACGAATTAAAACTCTATTTTTAATAAATTTTTAAACATTTAATTTAATCGTTTTTTTTTACAATTTATTTCGCAAAATAAATAAATAAAATTTTATCTTCTAGAGGATCTCAAAAAAAATCAGCTTTTAATAAAATGTTGCCATCACATTTTCAGAAGTTCTGATTTAAAAAAAAGTTAATTACTACCAAAAATAAAACAGAAAAGTACAATTTTCATCACGTGATTATATGAAATGAAACCAATAGGAAATCTGATATTTTTTTAACCGTAAATGCAAGACAAAATTTTCCTTGATCGTTTGAAATATCAAAATTAACAATTCCATTAAAGAATTAAAGTAAATAAAAATAAAAAGTAAAAATATATTCCAAAAGTGCGACAGTTAAAACTGAAAAAGAATTTTTATAAAAGCACCAAACGATAATATTCTGAGAGCGAGATTAATTATTTAAAAGCAAGAAATCTTAAACGAACTTTGAAAAAGACGTCATTTCAAAGAAACTACGAACAAAAAGCAATTGATAATCAGTAGTAGTAAAATATTTTTGCATTCTTTTTTTTTAATTTTTAAAACAATAAGACATGTTTTGAATTGTTACTTTTACTTAAGTGAAGAAGATATTTTGAGCAAAATCAAAGAATTCGCTTTTGTGATTGTAATTTATCTCGGCATTTTAATGAATCATGCGAAATAAAAACGCATATTCTTTCAACAAAGTAATGTAATATTAAAGCTATACTGGTAAAAGTAGGTCAGCTATTTGAAAAAGCATCTTCTTTCAAACAAGCATACGTAATAATTAACAAAGCAAAATTTGTAAAAGAAGATAGAAATGCTTATTTATTTATTTAGAAGTTGAAATATTAAGAATATTTTACAAATATGAATCTATAAGACCAAAGGAATTTAAACCATAATTTTTTGATATATATTTATAAATTTAATTTTTTTTTATTATTGAGAGCATTTATATACATCTAAAAATAAAATTAAAAACTGAAGGTTTCATTTAACCTGTGAAATTTTTGAAGAATAATTCCTTGAAATCTTATGAATTACAAAATTTTTTTTATATAATGTTTCAATTTCTGTATTGAACATAAAACTTCAATGTTGGACTATTCTGCTTTCAGTTCTTAGTTTTATTTAAAGACACGCTTAGATTGAGTAAAGAGGTCTTTACATTAATTGAAGTTTCATCATTTTCAATTTAATTTAAAAGTGAATTTTATTTGCACTGATAGAAAATCAGAGAAAGATGCGGACTTCAAAGATAGGACTGCTTAAGGTCTACATAATAGTATAAGTGAATTATATGACTATCGAAATTTGAAGCTTAAAAATATTTTGCTGAAAAACTTATTATGGGACCAAGTTATATAAAAAATGATTTAACCCTTTAGTCGGCTTTAATATTGGCGAACCGAACTGGTCGCCAAAGGCGGCTAGTTACAAACAAAATTAAAAGAAGTTAGTTTCTATAGTGACTTAAAGGTATCGACAACCAAATCTTAAAAGAAAAAAAAATCTAACATTGACAAAAGAATGACGAAACAAACATACACTAATTATTGATGCAAACCAAAGTTACTTTCTTGCCAAGCCAATAAATACTATTTGCTTAAAATAAAAATAAATTGCATTTTTTCCAGACCGAAAACAAACGTGTAGAAAATATTTGAGAAACCAAAAAGATAATTAGCAAAGAGTTTTTAAGTTATATTCAACTATTTGACTTATTATATTTTGAAAAGGCTAGGGAGAATATTTCCAAGTGAATACTAACCCTTTGCACTCCGAAAAATAATTAGACGTAAAATTATTCACCTAATACAAGGATTTGTTTATTGCTCTGAAAAATAAATATACACAATTCTTTTAAGTCGAATTTCTTTGAAAAACTAATCTACATACCTTAACCATTATGTAGGCATTCTGAACAATTAAATTTGAAAAATAAATAATCTTGAATAGGGAGTCAGAGGCCCCATCAGAGTACAGAGGGTTAAAATTTTGGGTGGAGGGCAGATGACCATACTAAGACATAATGCCATCATGTGCTCCTCTGCCTTTAACAGTAAGTTATCTAACCAGTTTGATGAGTACAGGATAGAAGAAAGAAAGAAAATAGTAAAATATTAGCAAGACTATAAAAAACGATTAAAAAATTACACTTTTTATGAAGAAAAACCACAGTACCAATGATAATGATAAAGCTTTATTTTTTTAAAAAAATGGCTATTGAACTGAATTTAATTAACTATAAAAATAATTGAAAAATTTAAGTGAATAAAAATTAATAAAAAAATAAAATCTGTTATATCAAATTTCAAGTTATCGTGTAAAAACAAAATTACTTGAACGACCAATCATCGTAAACGTTTGGATTGATCAAACGATTTGTTAAAAAGGGTTGTCATAAAATTAAGAAAGCTGAAAAAAATCAAAATCTCAACAAAAAGGGGCAAATTAGAGATTAAATAAGTCTTTATTTTGAAATTTCAACCATTTATCAATATTTTTGAGTTACTAAGGCCTATTTTTTGAGAAAGTTGAAATTTTAAATTTTTTTCGTTGCCTACGTTATTCCGGAGACACCACAAACCCATAACAAAAAAGGTCGACTTCAGAAAAATCGCAACTATACACACTTCACTGCATGAGTAGGGGCATTACCATGCTTGAAAATTCCACTATTTGCAAACAGCAAAATTTGAAATATAGAATGGACCCTGTCAGTTAAAACTAATATATATTTCTCTTTAATGATTCTTCCTTTCAGGGTTATGATTAGACCAACAGAAATCTACGACAGAACTGCCCACATTGACAGTTGTAGTAGTTGAAAAGAGACAGTAAGTCATCTATCAGCTGTCAAATGTTGTTAATTAGGATGTCAACACTTTACTGCAAAAATAGCGGAAATTCAAATCTTGTATCCTGGCACAGATATAGCTCATCTTCCCCTGATCGAGGCTTCCTGGTTCGAATCCCGGTAAATGCATTGTTATTCTACTGCGTACTATCCTTGAGATGTATGAATGCCCCCCCCCCCCCTGTAAAAAAGGGCCTGCGCAAGCGAATGTGATGAGTATGTAGCTAAGTCGTACTCTTGACCCTAGTTGGAGCTACTTCAAAAACAAGAGAAGCTCATTTGGCTTAAAATCACTGATGGCCATCAGCGCGCTTAATAGCAAGTACCATTAGTAACAACACATTCATAATCAAGTTTTGTTATTATACACAATTGCAAAGGTAGAATAAGTTTAAGTAAAGGGCATCCTGCATGTCAATGATACTAAGCCAACACCTGAACTAGAACGTGCTTGGTTTCGTAGTGTTGCCTCTTCCCAAGGATCCAGGTTGAAAATTCGAAGAATGATTCGCCACATTGAAGAAAACAGAGATTTGTTTAAATTTTAAGAACATTATCTAAAATAGTAGCTCTACAAATCCATACCTTTTTTCTGTTATTTTTGTGTTTGTACATACCATTTTTTTTTATTTTTCTTTTTTATTATTGTTTCTGTCCCCGTCCCTTAATTTTTATTTTGTATTTTTAGAATATTTCTCAGAAATTTGTAATTTCAAACAAATCCAATAGCTTAATTAGACAAAGCCACTTTCTATTTAAATTCCAAACATCTCACTGCCTCCAGCTTTCTTTAATTCAAAACTAAAATCCCCTATTATTATGAAATTCTAGCCGATAATTGTGTGACGCTTAACAACAGTCATTTTCATTATATCTTCCACTTCATGCTCATTACACTGTTTAAATAACCAGGTGGTTATAGTTGCAGGGGCATGAAGCGGTGTTGTGTGCATGTCAATGAATGCACTATCTAGAATTGCCTTTTTGCGATTTAGACACAAAACATCCAATTTCCTTATTTGTTTCATAAATAAATATCTAAAAATAAAAATACATTAGACAAAAAACGTCTGGAATTATGATAGTTCATAATGAATTCAGAATTAAATTAAAATTGATATTATTTTGTTGTTGTTATTAATGGTACTTTCCATGGACAAGCTCGATGAAGGCTGCCACTATTTTGAAGCCGAACGGGTGTCTCTTGTTTTTGAAATAGCTCTAATTAAGGCCATATTTCGACGTAACCACAAACGCCTCACATTCGCTTGCACAGCCCCTTTTTACAGGGGACACATTCACGCTACTCACAGATAGCACATAGAAGGACAACCATGCCCTTACCAGGACGTGAACCCGGGGGTGCCTGCTCACGAAGAAGATGCGCTACCTCTGTGCCAGGATGCCACAAAACTTTTATTACTTATTGAAATATAATTAATTCTAATACATTGAAGTAGTTTTTATCATTTATTTTACTACGATCAGTTTAGTAAATTGTGAATGATAGTTTTTTTTAATGTTATATTTGTTTGAAATTCGTTAACTTTTTTTACTATGTACTATAGTAATTAACTACTTTTATTGCGAAAATGGTCATTAAATAATAATTTTATCTTTGCAGTATGGAGTAATTTTTTCAGTGATATACGTATTTTTAATAAATAAAGATTAAAATGAAACGTGCTATGCATATTTCAATGTATCATGTTAGAAAATAATTTCTTGAGCGGCCAAGCACCACGTGCTCGTGCGAGTTAAATTATATTTTTATTCATTTTAACTGTTTCATCGAATGAGTCACTTTAGTATTGCAAACGATCATGGAAAACTTTGTCTCGCATTGATTGTTTACAAAAATATCACATTTCCTGTTTATTACATTTCATATAATCGCGTACTCAAAATAACATTTCTCTAGGTTTCATTTGCTGTCGTCATTAATTATTATTATTTTTTAAATCAGAGCTTTTGTAAATGCAATGGCAACGCGTTATTAAAAGCCGATATTTTGAGATACTCGTGCAGATAAAATTTTAGTTTATCGAATACGGATTTTTGTTGACGCCACAAACCCCATTTCCAAAATGACATCATGCTCTGGCATGATAAAAAAAAATATAAAGAATCTCATAGATGGTGAAGTAAAAAAAAAAGTTAAAAAAAGTTGTTGAAATGTGAAATTAAAATAATTAATAGTTGAAATAGATATATAATACTGTATATTGCCTTGGGCCATAAATATTTTTTTTGCAAATTCGCTGATGATCCAAGAATGTCCCACTTTTCTTAGATCGATTGCTTTCTTAACATCAATGCCAAGAGACATTCAACAAAGATCCCCAAACATCTGGATTCTTTTACAAGGGCTCTAATACCCATTCTAATATTTGAGATGGCATCCTTTTTTTGCTCAGAAACGAAAGCAAGGAAGTTCCGGAATATAATGTTCTGATCGGTCTATTACAACTATTAATCTAAGTCCACAGATATTGGTGTAAATGACCCTTTCAAAAAGGAAAAGAAAATGGGATGGGGAGAGCATTAAGAACGATTTTGGCCCATTGAAAGAGGATATTGATTGATTATGGTGGGAATTCTTTTAGCAGCTTTTGGGGGATCAGGAGAACTTGTCTATTCATATTGTGATGCTTGTTCTTTATATAGAATATTAAAATGCGTCAGGGCTTCTTTGCTTTTTGTTGGCTAGACGATTCTTTCAGAATAGTTTCGCGATGAATCTAATTATTGTAGAAATAGGAATTATTGTTTAAGCATTTTTTTCTGTCAATATAGATTTATAAACGAGTTTATTTGTAATCGATAATATATTTGAAATATATTAATGATAAAGATAGAATATAATTGTTTATTATGATTGGACCATTTTTTAGAAATAAGAAAAAAATAATCCAAAATTTTACCTAAAATATTTAATGAAATTTTGCATACTTTGTTTTACCTACTACAAGCCATATATCCAATGCTGTTTCCTTCGTATTAAAATAAATTGATTCATTGTTTAATAATTTAGTATTTTAAGTATATTACTTATGCATTGATTTAATCACTATATATATTAATAATTTCATTTTTATTTCAATATTTTATTAATATGGCAGAAAAAACGTATAGAATATATTTTTAAAAAATCTGTTTTGGAATTGTTATGGATTGAAGGAAATCCGAAAATTCATACGTATCATGAAATTAAGATATCTGAAAGCAAATATGTTAATTTTAAAAGTATCTATATATTATTTTTATTTTCAATCGCTTATTTGTAAAGTTTGGGGCACATTCCTGCATTGAATAATTCCATTTTAAAAATAATCATCCTAAATAAAGCCATTTGCAGATATCAAAACTTAATGCAAATATGAGTTTTATTTCATGAATACTTAAAGTGTAGGGACGATGAATTTTTAATTAAATCGATCCGAAAATAAATTGCCCCCAAAAATGCGGCATCTTAATAAAACTAAGAAGGAACTATACAGTTAAAGAACTAAAGGTTTGGTAAAATAGTAGCCTTCACCCATTCTCTTAATGCATTGGATTGAGGGTAAAATTTAGTTTCAAAAAACACATAATGAATTACTTAATTAAATTTTCAATCTGTGATTTCCCATGTATAAGAAATTCAGCTTCTTAAAAGTTATCGTCACAGACTTATAGACCAATTTATCAATAAGAAAGTTCTATATATAGATTAAATGAGTTTGTTTCCACTTCTAGTATATAAGATTTTTATACCAATATTGTATGGAAAAAATCTTCCAAAAAATAGTCTCTATTACTTTAATGATTGCGCTGTGCAGTTATTTAAATTTTATCACTGAATTTAATTGATGAAACTTGTTCGGAAATTATAGTGTTTATTTTTGGCAATTTATTAAGTTATATATTGTAAGTTAAAATCTTAACTTACTAATCTCCAAAAGAGCTTCAAATATTTTTTTTCTTTATCCTTGTGATTCAAAATAATATCTCATTTCTAACAGCAGAGGAACTTATAATCGGCGTTCTGGCACAGAGGTAGGGGTCTTTCTCGTGATCTAGGCGTCCCGGTTCGGGCATGGTTGTTCTTCTGTGTACTATCTGTGACGCATGTGAATGTGCCCCCCCCCATTGTAAAAGGCTGTGCCAGCGAATGTGATGAGAGCGAAGCTAAATCGTACTCTTGGCCCTAGTTGGCGCTACTTCCAAAACAAGACGCTCCTTCGGCTTAAAATCACTAACGGCAATCAGCGCAATAGCCCATGGCACGTGACATTCACAACAACAAAGACAAGAACTTATATTGTACGAAAACTGAATAGTATTAATGCAATAAATTTGATGTATAAATGAATTATAGATTCATTTAATTATTTTCTTGTTACTTTGTAATGTCGCTTCTCTAATTTATCAATATTAGAATTATTGTTTAGTACAAGGAATATATAAATGCACTAGTATTTCGATGAACTTTATACTAAATTTTAACATGCTTTAAATACACATAACTAATTAAACTTTATTAATGCTGGATATTTTTAAACAATAACAGTTCGTATTTCTCAATTCTCGTTCGTATATGAATGAGTTTAACTGGCATAATGATAACACGATTTCATTTCTATAATGTTTTATGAAAACTGAGATAATTTTTAACAGGTTGCCTCCTTTGACGTGCAGTCGTATCTTACAATATATATCTTGCAATTGTTAAAACTAAACAATTACTATTGCAAACTTATCAGTCTCATTTCCGTTTCTTTTTTTTCTTTATTTTTGATAAATTTTGTAATATAATTTAATACATATTCTATTACTACGTTTTTGATGTCAAATTTATTATTATACAAATTATTTAATAGCCCGATTTTGCTAATATTAAAATGGAAACATAAAAGGCTTCATTTGAACAATTTTTTAAACAAATTTTCAAATCTGTATTTATTTTGTAATGCATGCATTTTTAACATTAATTAAATTCATAAACCGAACCAGAATTTAATTACATACATTCATATAATTAAATTCATAAACCGAGTACATTAACGAACGAGAAAATTGATTACAGTTTTTTTAATTGTACATATTTGAAAAAGCTAGTAAAATTATCCCATATTCCAGTCTTTCAAAAACTATATAAAACCAGACAATAATAAAAATATTTAGTTTGAGAAAACACAGATCATTGATTAAGACTGACAATAAGTGAATTTTTAAGAAGCAGAATTACAGAATCATAGTTAGTCGAACTTTAATTCAATCAACTCCACTAATTTTATTAACTTCAATTTTCATAACTATATTGATAATTCCAAAAATTAATATTTGAATGTTCAGCAGGGAAGAATAGTAATATGAAAAGGATTGTTAAAAAATCTAGTGACTTTATTACCTGACGGTTATTTAGCTCTTTAGTGGTATTAAAACTATCTTAAGCTACGTTGTATAGTCTTAAAATATTAACAATTTATTAAATGCTCCCTCCTTTCTTTTCTTTTTAACTTTTAGCAGACTAATATGGACAGTTTTTCCTTTATTTTGTAGGATTATCTAAAAATTTTTTGCCTTTCTTCGGGTGTAAGAATCGAAATATACAACCTGCAATCGCGAATGAAAGGTCTTCATTTTTTATTCTAACCATTGTGCTTTGAAAAATGGGCAATTTGTAGGATGACATCTTCGTTTATTGATCGTAATTCGAATCAAACAGTCCGGTTTCAATTGTATCATCATACAACTTGAAAACAGATAGTAACATTCTGTCAGGCGGCTTTTGGGCACAGAGGTAGCAAGTCTTCCCCGTGTTCTGGGAGTCCCGGGTTCGAGTTTCTGTTTGGGTATGGCTGTTCTTTTGTTTTCTATCATTAAGATGTATGACTGTGCCCCCTTGTTAAAAGGGGCTGTGCAAACAAATTTGGTGAGTGTATAGCTAAGTCGTACTCTTGGCCCTAGTTGGCGCTACTTCAGAAACAAGAGACGCTCCTTTAGGCTTAAATCTGCTGCTGTATCAGCTGGGGTATTATCCATGGCAAGTGCTGTAAGTAACAACAAAAACAGCATTCTGTCGGGGATATATTTGTTATTTGGGTTTGAATTCTGCTTACTGAATTAAGGTTAATTATGGGTGATGGAATCACAAAATATAATTATTAATCAAGAATGTAAAATTGTAATATTTCTGTTGAATCCTCGGATAAAATTTTTGCAATATTTGTTGTTGGTCCAGATGATCAAATTAGATAATAAATTAGACTTTAAACACAACGGCTTTGAAACATAAAATTTTCATATCATTTTATTTCTTCATAATCAAATTCTTGTTTATCAATTAAGATTTAATCAAGGATGAAATCAAGGAATTTATAATGTCTTCGATTAATTTCTTTCGGTGACCTTTTTATAACATTCATTAAAGGCCCAGTCGATTAAATTTGATCATAGAACAAATCCAGTGCGATTTCAAAACAACGGCATTAAATTGTGAAATGACGTCATAGGATTTTATTTCTACAGAATTAATACCTAGTTTAACTGTTTCATTTTCTGCAGCACTATTTCAAGCCACGTGATCAATGAATTTGCTATATATAAGCGGGAACAGTATGAGTTGAATTCACATACCATTATTTTTAACAGCATATTTTATTGATTTTGTTCGTACGACATTGTTCTCAAGCAATCGACTTGTCCCTCAAGGAAATAGTTGGTGTTTTAACAGCTTCATCATTGTTTGAAATGGCGGACGAAAAACCTTCATTCGAGGACGATATGAGAGATGATGTCTATCGTTTCGCCCATGACCTTCTGACCGAAGTGGTCAAAAGAAGCGGTACGCATGTACCATTCATAAAAGTACCAAACCCAGGGACTTTCCTCTTCACGGAAGCTCGCAGAGAAATTGTCAGGGAGTTTTTGGCAAGAGAGGGCGGATACATTCGAGGTCTGGTGGAAAACTATGCCCACAACTTCAGACCTCTAAATTATTTCGAAATGAACTATGTAGACAATCGAGAGAAAGTTGCAGTTATGTACAGGCCTGAACCCTACTCGGAAGAAGGATTTTTGGGACTTTGTGCCGCTCTTGCGCACGTAGCGGCATGCATTCTTTTAAAAAATGACAACTCCGACGCCACTCTCCACGCTGTTAACGATGTTCACCGGTTAACAAAAGAGGTACTTTCTCGTGGTACTTTAGAATCTTCTTCTTTGCCAGTAAATGTATGTGCACTCTTTGTTTCCAAGGACGTGATTTTTGAGAATGCGAGATAAATTCTCTTCGGTTGTATTATTCTTATGTAAATGTCTTATTTTTACCGACACATACAAGGATTTGCTTTATTTTAAATAAATATTAATGCATTTATGTGTCTTTGATTCTTTATACAAGTTAAGACAGCGATTGGATTTGATGTCGAATTGTAGTATTACAGAAATCGAGTTTTTGATTTCATGTATAAAATGTCAAGATTTTTTGGACAAGTACAGAACATTATGCTCGAATAAATTATTGAAAAATTGTATTAAATTGTTTAAACAATGAAATAAAACGTATCACGTTTGAAGGCGAGTTAAAATTAATCTTTGAAGGGCATTTTATTTCGGTTGTTCCTTTTGGGCAATAGTAATATGTGGAATAAGGAAATAAAAGAAATTTTCTAAAAGAGGGTCATTAGAGGCAATACTTACGAAAAATAAGAATTTGATAAGTGGAATGATGAAGATACTAAAAGGTTTAAGATTTTAACCCTTCGCAAAATGAAAAATAATTAGATGCAAAATTCACCTAATTTCAAGTTTTGTTGATTGCTATGAAGAATAAATATACATAATTCTTTTAAGTCGAATTTCTTTAAAAAAATTAATCTACATCTCTTAACCATTATTAAGGCGTTTTTAACAATTCAATTTGAAAAATAAATAAAACGTCAATGATGCACTGTCTTGAATGGTGCCTCAGACACCATCGGAGTGCGAAGGGTTAATGTTTGTAGTGTCAACTTGTCTATGTTTACAAAAACGCCTGAAGAAAAGGGCGATTCCTTTGCATTTCTATGTCTATTTTGCAGAAGTAGTTATTTTTAAGGAGTACACGAAGAGCTTTATAGGAACTTTTAGGTATTGTAACAAACCTAAAACTCGTTTCTGCCTTTTTAGGTCTAAAAGGAATCCTCAGGCAATGAGTATAATGTATTCCAGAGTAGAATATTTAATTGCATTTTCGAATTTGTACCAAAACACGAATGATTCAATTGTGAACAAGGTTTAAACTTTTAGCGCGTAAAAAAAGCGTTTGTTTCATGAATAGAAATGCCGAATTTTTAATTCTGTAGTTGTGTATAAACAGTTCAGTAATCGGAATAGCAATTAAGTTAAAGACAAAAGGTAAGGTACGCTTAACCCTAAAGCTGCTTATCGCACAATTTCTGCAAATTGGGAATAATTTCATTTTTTTATTGCATCCCACTTTAATCGCAGTTTAGAATATACTTTTATGAATACATTTTCATTTTTTAAACATAGTATCAATTTACTTCCTTTGAAAAATATTTGAATTTATTTGCAAATGTCGTATTTAAGTAGTGATTTCTAAAAATTACGCAGCCAGAGGATTGATATTTTGGATGTCCTGTACAATGTCGCATCAACTGACTGTGTGAAATATACTGTCGCGTAATTAAAGTGATAAACGAAAGCATATGGTAGATAAAGTTTCATTTACTTGAAAAATTAACAATTTTCTGACTGATGTAAAAAGTAATGGGTTTTAACTAGTTTAACCCCTTAACTGGTTTATTTTCCTTACTATCTAATAAGATGACACCTTCCATTTTGGCAATATTTTCTTATTTTAATTCAAATGGAAATCCATGGAATACTTGGCTCATCTACGTATTCGAAGTAGTTTTATTATTGAACTATAATTGTTAAGAATGATTTTTTTTGGTTACAACCAACAAGATTCGATAAATAGATGCACGTACGGCATACGGGTAAAAACTGTTGAGTGGTTAAAAGCGTTTTATCGGCATTTACTAACAAAAAGTACCAGCTAAATCCCACATTTGTAATTTAAGGAATATCCACCTTATAATAAGTTTCGTACGATTTTCGTATCATACATATCCATTTACAATCAGGACACTAGTATTTAAGTTTATAAATATTATCTTGAAATTAAAAAAAAGAATCTTGTCTTTTGGTCTTTTATTTTACTAAAATTGGTCTTATGTACTAAAAGTAACTATCTACAATTGTACCCTTTAAATATGGTATTACAAAGATCGCAGATGTTTACCATTTAGATAGGTGATAACTTTTGGTGGAACTAAAGTTCTAAAAATTTCTAACGAAATCAATGTTTTTTTCAGATTTTTTAAATCAATTTCTTGGGCCAGGAAAATTATTCTCCCAACCAAATTCATCAATTTTTGTATGCAAGTATGTGGGTTGGCATACATTCTCACAAATTTTATAATAAAGCAGAAACTAGATGCTCCTGTTTTTTGTCTCACACAAATTGATCTACTTTTGATTTTCTTTTCAGTTATTTACGAAATAAATAAATCAAATTATATTTATCTAATAAATTGAATGAATTGCTTTTCTTAAGTTGTCTAAATTTAAAAATTATTTTAATATGCTATTATTAGAATAAAATGGCACTTTAATGGGTTAAAAGAAGATTCCATTAAATTACATTATTAATTCTTGCAGGAAACAAGACTGATTAAGGGACTACAGGCATCTAAAACTGAAATAAAATTTCTTTCATTTAAGATATATTATTAGTTATTAATGGTTTATTATTATTTATGAGTTATTTGATGTCCAAATACTAATTTTTGGTTATAGAAATATTTATTTTATATTTGATTTTATTTGATTTTACAACAACTAATTTTCGGTGACTTATGATATTACTGATATACTCTGATATACTCTGATAATTCACTTAATATGCTAATGAACGTAAAAGTGATAACATTTATTATGGAGCTAAATATCTGATGATATAATATATTCTAGCTTATCGTGCTTTCAGTAGTATATTAATGCATTCGAAGTATTTTTTAAAATAAGGACTAACTAATTCACTTGTTATTTTCTGTTTTTTTAAATATTAATACATTTGCCAATTTCTGTATATTTGTTCAGTTCATAGTTCATCCATTGATGTGGTAAGGTCTCCGATTCGGAATCAGATGGTCTCAGTTCAAGATCCGAATCCACAAAAGAACCGTCTTGCAAGCGGAACTGGTGCACACCAAATTCGTCGGTTCTAAACTTTCTATGATTTATAAGCTTGGAGAGAGGGTACCAGCTCAGGTGTCACCCTCATCATTTGACCACTGTTCGAAATATCCCTACTGTTGATCGAAACGGGACGTTGTTATAACGAAACGAAATTCATTCAATTTTGCCCTTTACAGCATTTAAAAAATTGTTCCGTTTGCTAAGTTGAAATTGTAATTAATATTTACCTTGGATTATTTTAAACCGAAAAGCAATTAATAGTGTGTTTAGTTCTGTTACTAGTTGCCCCACAAATCTGTGAAGCATTTACACTAGTAATTTTTAAATAACAGCTGAGTTCATTCAGGTGTATATTTACTAGAGAGGGAAACTTTTTCGTAAAAATATATTTGTCCTTATGAAATAGGTTTCTTTAAAATACTGATGTTGTTACTAATGGCACTTGCCATTGGACAAGCCCCGCTGATGAAAGCATCAGTAGTTTTAAGCCTAATAAGCGTCTCTTGTTTTTGAAGTAGCGCCAAATAGGGCCAAGAGTACGACTTTGCTACACACTCACCACATTTGCTTGTACAGCCCCTTTTTTCAAAGGAGGACAGTCACACATTTCACAGATAGCACACAGAAGAACAACCATGCCCGAACCGGGACTCAAACCCGGGACTCTCAGAACGCTAGGAAGACACGCTACCTCTGAGCCAGAGAGCTGGCTGTTTAAAATACTATTCAACGAATTCAAAATTTCAAATTTGTGTAAGAAAATTCAAAGACCAAGATTATGCAGCAGGCAGTTTTTCGTTTCAGTTTCAAAAATTAAATATTCATACTTAATCCTACTTTTAAAATGTGCGTTATTAATTTTTCTAAATTTCAAAAAAAAAAAAAAGAGTAAGAGCTAATTTTTTGCTTGTGGATTTTTTTTTCCATTCTATGATCGTTTTAAAAAATCACACAATTAAGTTAGACTTGGATAAGAAGTTATAAACCTCTGCTCTCAAATGATGCTTCTCGCTCACCATTTAAGAGGGTGCATTCTTTTAAAGTTCTACTTATTTTTTGGTTGTTTTTTTTAATTTTATTTTTCAAAAAATGCCTAATGAATGGTAAGATAATGCAGATTGATTTTTCAGTAAAACTCTACTTAAAATTATGTTAAATACTTTTTGACTGTAGCAATAAGCAAGACCTTGTGTTAGCTCAGGGATCGGCATATTTACTAGCCAAAGAGCCAAATATGAACATTACAACATTTAACAAAAAAAAAAAAAAACCCGGAGCCAAATTTGCTTGTTTTGTAAACTTTTGTTACACTAAATAAGTAGTACACTCAATAAAACTACATTTCATACTTAATAAATATTTATTAATGTGAAATTAGAGTTGCACTCTAGGAGCCAGAGAGCCACATGCGGCTCCGAAGCCGCACTTTGCCGACCACTGTGTTAGCTGAATAGTTTTGCATCGAATTATTTTCCCGAGTGCAACGGGTTAATGGTAGTTTAATGAGCTAAGTGAAGTTGTTCAAATAGCATTTTATATTATCTTCATAAGAGAAATAATGGTGTCATTAGATCGTCACCGGTTAATAGGTTATATTAACTGTAATGCAAATGTAATGTTATTTCTATTGTAGACACCAAAAAATTCCTAGTGCCGTAAAGAATGTAAATGCCCTGATAATTGAAATTCTAATTACAATTTTTATCATGTAAGAACATGTTGTTTTTGGTATGAGGTTTATGGCGTCAAAAAAAAATTTGTAGGCCAAAATTAAAAATTTTATTATTTGCACGAGCATATCAAAAAATTAGCCTTTAATAACGCTTTGCCATTGCATTTGCAGTAAGCTCCAATTTTAAAAAATAATGAAATAATTCAGAGTGACTAAAAGTCCCCCATGCTGTTCTGATTCAGATCACTAGCTACAACTAATAATTCCGTTGCATAATTAATCGAAATCACAGCAATGATATTAAATTCCCAATGTCTGGAATCACTGCCATAATCAATTATACGCACAATCAATTGTGCATGGCTTGTAGCGGTTCATATTTGTATTATTAGCATAGTTTTCTCAATTCATTTAAGCGTTTTTATTATTTTATCAAACCGTTTTTATTATTTTATCAAATATATGTAAAATTGGAATTTGATTCAGCCATTAAAATCTAAGGCAGTAAAATTCTGTTTATTATCTACATTACTTAAATGTGGAATAAAAAAGCGAAATTACAACACAGATTGAAAAAAAAAGATTAAATTGAAATCTTCTATGCATATTTCAATGTTTCATGCCAGAATAAAAATATTAAAATGAAATCTACTATGCATATTTCGATGTATCATGTCAGAATATAATTTCTTGAACAACCACGCACCACGTGCTCGTGCGAGTAAATTATATTTTTGTTCCTTTTAATGGTTTCATTTGAATGAGTCACTTCAGTATTGAAAACGATCCAAAAAACCTTGTCTCGCATTGATTGTTTAAAAAATTATACCATTTCCTATTTATTTCATTTCATATAGTCACGAGCTGAAAATGACGTTTTTCTAGGGTTTATTTGCCGTAGTCCTTATCTTATTTTTAAAATCGGAGCTTTCGCAAATGCAAATCGTTATTAAAAAGCTGATTTTTTGAGATGGTCGTGCGGATAATAAAATCTTTATTTTTGGCCTACAAATTTTTGTTGGTTTCAAAAACCTCATCCCCCAAACATCATGTTCTTACATGATAATAATTGCAATTATAATTTCAATTATTAGGACAATTACATTCTTTATTGCACTAGGAATTTTTTGGTGTCTACAGTAGAAATGCTCCTCTCCACAATAAACAGAGCAGGTGCAACGTCAATAAAATTATATGACTTTAATATCAGATACAAACTGTTAATAACTGAACTTTTTGCATTTTAGAAATGTTTAAATGAAAAAGCAACCGTTTATTCTAGGAAATCAAATTGATTGCCTAAAAAACTTCGGCATATCGAATTTTCTATACATAAATAGTTGCAAACTGAGCTTAATTTGGAGTAATTGTCAAGAAAACAGTTATATAAAAGGAATGCGACATAAAAATGTTAATTCTATGTTTATAAATACGAAAAGTGAATATATTACATAAGAGTGTTACATAAAAAATTTGCTTTTTTTATGTAAAATATTTCATTTCTTTGCCAATGGCACCATGAAATCTAACAAGTTCGTTTAAAGACACTACGATTTGTTTTTCTCATTTTACATTTATTTAATAAAAAACTTATTTTTTAGACCTTGACTTTCACTTACTCTGCATATCTTTGAAATCTATTGTCCCCAAAACATTTCCATTGACCTACGACCTTCTATTGACCTTCATTCGTTATTCACTTTTCTAGTTATATCTGGTTTTGAAATGTTGGCAAAATAATAGCATTTTGCTGTCTTATTAGTCTTACTTCATCAAATGTTTCATGTTTGATTCCAACGGTTCACAGATAAATTTTATTTATTTTTGCTTTAAAAATTCATTTGATTATTATTTATAGGTTATTTCAAGATTCGCCTTATTCTTTTTCTACATTTTCTATGCAAACTGCCAAGTGGAATATAAACTGCTTCTTTGGGCGTAGTAACTCTGCTTCACATATTTGTTTTAAACATGTAGTTTTTTTCTAGTTCTTGGCCAATGCAAGGTTAACTCATATTTTCTTTCTATACGCAAAAGAGGCTATATTTGTATGCGAATTCCATCTACTAAGGTATAAGAAACCAGAAGCCCCAGGAGTTCGATTTTTGATATTTTATTAATTTAAAATCAAAACATTTTATTTAAATTTTCTTCGAAAAAACACAATTATGTCATGACGAAACAAGCTGTGAAATGATGGTAAAGCGAAATCGTTCTATTTTTTTAATATCATAAAATCATTTGTGATATACAAGGGGAAAAAATTAATGCAATAAAATTCTATAAAGATAAAATATAATAAAGTTCCTTTCAAACAAAATACAAAAGGTTGTAAAGCTTTTCACACAATAAGATCAGATTTCATTCTCTACAAAAGAAAACTCCTCGTCATATATATATAATGCTGATAAATACAAGGTAGTAATATAAACGTTCTTAAATCAAACATTTTGTATCTAAGTTAAACAAGTATAAATATTAAAATGTAACTAATGGATCAATATAGATCTCCAATACCAAGGTGGGTTATAAATATAAAAATAAACGTAATGAATCAATTTCCAAAAAAGAGATAAATGATTGCATTTTAATATAAAAACTAATAAGATTGCAAAACCTGTACATAAAGCCATATATCTTTTTTCTGTGTATGGACCATAACCATAATGTTTTAGCAACATTTTTACAGTGGCAGCAACTCTAAACTTGATAGAGAAATTTTCCAAGGATTCTAGTATATCCCATACATGCTCACCGAGTTCTATTATTAATTTAGCAACTTTCCTCGCATGCTTCTCTGTAAATGATTCTAGAGGATGCAATCTTTTATGCCAAGGACATCGCCAAAAGATGTCATAACAACTGAGAGTAAAACTGATGACATCATTACCAATATCCATTCGTTTATAGTATAATGCGTCTTCAACATTCATTTGATTGTCTTCCATTTATCCTATTTAAGGTATCTATCACGTAGGGTAATTCAGAATGCTACTGAACAAGATATTACTTTGGATACAAATTAGGAAGATGCCAACGAAACAGTCTTAGAAATACTTTAAAAAAATAAATAGATCATGCATGGATGCCATAGTGGTTAGAATGTCAACCAATCTCAATAATTAAGAGAATCTGTAATGATTTTAAGCTTATTTTAAAAAATTGGTCCGAAGTTAAATAACAAAATGTATCGTTATCATACATGATCAAAATATATCGTTATCTGTTATCGTACATGAACAAAATGTATCGTTGTCTGTTATCGTATGTAAACAAAATGAATCACTGTTTGTTATCGTACATGAACAAAATGAATCGTTGTCTGTTATCGTATATAAACAAAATTAATCGCTGTCTGTTATCGTACATGAACAAAATGAATCGTTATCTGTTATCGTACATGAACAAAATGTATCATTTTCTGTTATCGTACATAACAAAATGTATCGTTATCTGTTATCTTACATGATATAAATGTATCGTTATCTGTTGGTCAATGTGACCGGAAATAGCTTGATAGTTCCTGCCCTGGTGGTTCTAATTTAGCCCTTACATATAATATTATATTATTTTCGGCGGATTTCAAGGGAATGAACTGACCCACATTAGTTAAGCATAGATATGAAGGCAAAAATGGCTCATATAGTAGATGCTCTTAATCTATCACCTATTGAAGAAATAATATGTAAACTATTAGATGAATGAGAAGTTACTAGTCCTGTAGAACTAACTAATCATCCTGAAGTAATTTACATCTCTTCTGAAGAAGGCTGGGTAGCTCTAATACAAGCTCAAGATAAAAATCTACAAATTACTATATCGTCTTTAAAAAAAGCCAGAGAATGTAAGAACACAAGAAGAAAAGCAGTTGGCTGAAAACTTTGATCTGATCAATGGAATACTTTATCGCATCCATCATGAATTTGGAGAACTGAAAATGGTAAATGGTTTTCGCTGGGTAAAAAATTCCCAAATTTAGCCTAAAGTCCACAGTACTGTCTCATTAAATGATGCTGGTCACAGGAATCCATCTGTAAAATGATATGTAAACTATGATCTATAGAGTAATTGATTGGAATAGGCCTAATCTTGGAAATACTCAGTCCTACAAGACTCTGGAGAAATTTCCATATATTGACAATTATCAAGACTGGGATTAATATAATCTTCATATATCCAGCTTAGATACATGGATATAGATCTATAGATTGTAGTAATCCTAATTCTGGAACTACACTAGGGCCTCGGGATGGTAATACATCAATTTTTTAAAAATAATTCCAAAAAAGTTTTTTTTATGTATATGATCTCATCTCATATTATAAAAATATTATTTTGTATCAAATCAATTTTCAAATTTGGCTGAAACTGGCTTAATCAATCTTCAGGTTTGACTAGAAATGGCTGCTTTTGTATGATTAGTTAATCCTCGACTAAAAAGGACTTATTTTATATCTTCTTGTCTAAATGATCGGTTTTATATGCTTAATAAATCTTCAAAACAGTTTATGCAAGAATATAGAGCGTGATAGTTCATCGGATCAAATGATCCATCATTTGTTTAGCACATAGACTGTAGAACTGAATTTCTTACATTGTAATTTATATAGGCCTCCAGTAACCATGCCCACCATGACAATCAAGATGTTTGTTTAGAATTTCAAATTTGCATAATGCCGGCGTCCTGGCATAGGAGTAGTGCGTCTTCCCCGAGAGCTGCGTGTCCAAGCTTCGAATCCCGCCGAGTAACCATACCCGATTCGGGTATGGTTGTTCTTCTGTGTTCTTTCTGTAAGGCGTATAAGTGTACCCTGCTATAAAAAGGAGTTGTGCAAGCAAATGTGATGAATGAGTAACTAAGTCGTACTCGTGGCCTTAGTTGGCACTACAAAAATAAGAGACGCTCCTTTCGGCTTAAAACTCGTTGATGCCTAGGCGAAGCTTGTCCATGGCAAGTACCACTAATAAGAACAACAAATCGGTATAAATGTTTGAAATTTAGTCAACTGTTTGTGAATATGATTGGATATTATATAGCAAAACCAAATTATAGTTTCAAAAAGAGGCGTTAACTAGACTAAATTAAAATGTTCTTTTGGCCAATTAATTTTCTTGACAAAATATGGTACTTTTTGCTCATAATCAACTACTCCTACCGAGTTAACAATTTTGATGAATCAGATTTCGATCTCTATTAAACGTTCTTTAATACCAAGATTAATATTTGTTCATTCATCATCTTTTCCCACAAAGAATCATATATAAAAGTTTCTAGATGGTATTGAGATCGATTTATTACTACTATTAATCTAAGTCTGGATATATATTAGCTTAGAAGCCCCAGTCAAACAAAAAAGGCGTGAGGGGATGAAAAAGGAGAAAGCTTAAAGAGAATTTCGCTCTAGTGTAAGAGGATATTTATTGATAATGGATCTCCAATTCTTTGTTCTTCTAGAGCAGTCTACTATTGAAGAATAAAATATGTGCTGCATTAATTTTGAAATTTATGTTAATAATTATATGATCTGAAAAGTATTAGATTTTAGTTGAGAATCTAAATATTTATTAACGACTTTATTAATCGACTTTTATTAATTTTTTCCAGTGTTTGTGAGGTTTTTATCACTAGATTTCAAATTGGACCAACTATAATCCCAAAAGAACAAAATATCATTACCAATCTTCGGTGTTCGATGCATGTTTGTGTTGAAAGTGAAAAAACAAACACACGGGTAATACAAAATATATATTTTTTTTAAATAAATTTCTACTTTGGATATAAAATAAAATTTTATTTTAATTATTTTTTTTAAAAAAATAATTACAATTTTTGTCATCCTAATGTTACCCTTTGTAGGGGAGGGGAGGGTGCAGTAGCTTTTGAGGGTATGGACCCTTGAGCACCCGAAAAATGATCACCTTTGACTCCGTATCCCCACTGATATAACTCTAGACATGAAAAACTTTGTGCCTAGGTTCGACTTCGTAGACCAAGGGATGCTAATCCAACGCCCTACCAACAAGGATATCCCGGTCCAACAATAACCAGTACTATAAAGAACTACTATAAGACAAGAAAATTTGTTTTTAATTAATTAATAAATAAATAATGAATTAATATTTCAAAAAAATTGTAGTAATATCAAATATCATCCAATAGAAGTTTAAAAAATTAACTTGAATTTGTATGGATCCATAAAAAGTATTTTACTAACGACTGAAAATTTCAACAAGATATATGTATATAGGGAAAGAGTAAGCTAATGGTAGGAATTAAAAAAAAGAAAAATAATATCAACTCATTACTTTATTATTTAATTTCCCACTTGTCTAAAAAGAATATATGTACTTATTTTCATATCAGTTGATACTTACTAATGATTAAATACTGTTACATTACGACCATCAATTCCCAAATTGTAAACATAGATTTACAATTTCATTATTATGGTGTATACCTTCATGTGTACAGCTGATCACCCATTCATCCCTGAAAGTAGCAGTATCGACAGGATTTGTTATGGCAAACTTCTATCTTTACCAATTTCCCATAATGTCCAATGGTAACTGCCATTTTTACTAACTGTCTAATGGTAACTGCCATCTTTATCAACTGTCCATAATGATCAATGCTAACAACTATTTTTACCAACTGTCCATAATGTCCAATGCTAACTGCTATCTTTACCAACTGTCCATAATGTTCAGTGCTAACTGCCACCTTTACTAACTGCCCATAATGTCCAATGCTAACTGCCATCTTTACTAACTGCCCATAATGTCCAATGCTAACTGCCATCTTTACCAACCGTCAGTAATGTTCAACTCTAACAACTCTCTTTACCAACTGTACATAATGTCCAATGCTAACAACTATCTTTACCAACTGTCCAATGCTAACTACTATCTTTACCAACTGTCCATAATGTCCAAACTGGTATATTTTTCGAGACATTCGGCACTTATTACAAAGCAGTTCACCATTTATCTTTCCCCTAATCTTTTTGTTCACCCTGTTTTCTATTAAATAAGTAAAAGGCAATTACTTAAAGAAAATTTCCTTGAAATTCTTAATATTTATCTAAATTCTCGTTGGAAAACATCAGGAAACTAAACGGTTGGTAAAAACAAATGCAAATTTTTAGCCTCATGTTCTCCCAAGTTGTAAAATTGTCTAGTACAATGAATACTGCACTTATGTCATCATTTTAAACTTTCAAATTCTTCCTTAATGCTAAACAGTACCGATTACTTCACAGATGCATTTATTTTCCTGAATTCTACCAAATCTTTAGAAATGCGAGAAATCTTCTGGGTCCTGATATAATTTGGATTACCAGTGGATGGTATCTTCTTATTTTTAGGTTAGGAATAAAGTATAAAGTTAATTTTCCTTTTTTTGGACATGTACCATCTGTCAAATCATTGTACCTAGAAATATTAATTCTAGAAATTCGATAGAAATGTTTATACTAGAAATCCAAAACTTATTGGATTAGATTATCCCTTCTCATAACTGTAATAGATAAAGAGATGATTATCTAATTAAAGAATGTGAATCAAAAGCCTATCAAACAATATTTATCGTGCTAAAAAAATTATAAGCTACCTTGAAAGGTTGTTAATACGAGGGCCAGTCAAAAAATTAGTTGCACTGCTCAAGAAAAAATATCAGGATAGAAATTTTACAATAACTTTATTGGTATCTTAAAATTCCATTCAAAATATACTTTTAAACGCAAGCACCTCCGTTATTTAAGAATTTGTAGAAGTGCGGTATAAGATTTTCGATACCTTCGTGAAAGAAACCCGTCCCATGTCTTAGAGCCATTGTTGGGTTGCAGTTCGCCATCCGAAATGATATAATCCATTTGAAAGTTCTTGTTTCATGGGACAAAAACCATGGAAATTTTTTCCATGTTATTGCACCAAATTTTCATGGAATTCCGAATTTGTTGCAATTGATGGTCTTCTCTCGCACTCAGAGTCATCAATACATGTATGTCCATTCATAAGTATGTTACACCATTTCGCGATAGCTTGATGTGACATTGAATTTTCACCATACACTTCGCGCAACTGCCCATAAATGTCTCAGCAGTTGCACCATTATGCCAACAAAAAACGAATCGGTGCACGCTTTTCCAATTTGGACGCTACTTACAGCTGTCGAGACATGTTTGCCAGTGATTATCAGAAAAAAATAAACTTACGTCGGGGAAGCCGCTACATCCCACAATAAATGTACATGCCTAAAGTGTTGCCACACGGTATCATCAAAATAGTCTTAGACGGAACACATTTACGAAGTAGTACAACTACCTTTCTGACTGACCTACTTAATTTACAAAAGCCATCAAACCTGAAGTCTATTTTTATTAATAGTGGCTAATTTGTTCAGTTTGATCTTACTTATTTAACTAGTGACAAAATTTCTGCTTATTTTTAAATAATAAGATCCAACTGTTGTATTCTGATAATGACTTTTCATACCTTTATTATTCACTAATTTTTTACTTTACAGCTGGTAACAGCCGAGAAGAACAATAATGAGCAAATATTATCTTAATGTAAAATTTGTCTTTAAAAAGAACATCAATAACTTCTTAAATTAACTATAATGAAATCTTAAGATATAAAAAGTTTACTTTTTTGCTTTGATTACAAAAATGTCATGGAAATACATTTCATTCCGCTCCTTATCGAGCAAAATCATGCAGAGTCTTCGATCTGTAATAATTCCGCATGAGCATTATGGTAATATGATCCACAACTGATGTTTAAATAGAACAGCTGAAAAACAAATAATACTGCATAAAAAAGATATATTTTAATCCGCAATCTATGCAAACGAATTGAAACTTCACATGAAACAAAAATGCAAAATAAAATGCCACTTTGCATATTGCAGATAATACTGACACTACTCACACTGAATTTAAAGTATTTTTCTTGTAGTAGTTTCTTTCACCGAATTTGAAAAGCTGAATGTCCTACGAAGATGTAAGTTTGAGATCTCATCATATATGATAACCATGGCATAAGTTGGAACTCTGAAAAGTCCTTGTTTTGCTGCAAGAGCGGCCACGAAACCGATGGAGGTAGCAAAATGAAGAAAGTTGCTCATAGTGTATGCAAACTGTTTTAAATTTTTCTTAGCAAAGAAGGCAAACTCGAAAAATGAATCGTCATCTAAGATTAAGAAACATGATGCATCTTCATACATCTTCGTATATCCAGGGCTTGTTTCCAAAAGAAAAAGAATAAATTTAGCATGCCTACGTGTAAAGTTAATGAAAGCACAAGGCCTTCCACTAGTTTGTGCTGGTCGAATCCAATTAACATTGAAATATGACATAATAAACTGCATCAGATCGCCGGCAAACTCAATACTCGAATCAAAATCCGCCATTGTTAAGGAAAATGATGTTATTGTTTATTTTCAAAAAATTACTTGCGGAACCAAACGAATACTTTGTACCATCTGATAGTTTTCTGGAAAAGAGTTTAGTTGTCTTTGCGACCTCATAAGTATTTTTATTTATTATTCCATTTTTTCAAGTGGCAGAGTTGTAAGTATATTTTCTACTTATCTGGTATGTCCACTATACTCCACTTTATGCACCACATTTCCATGCTTAAGAGTTCCCTTTAAAGTGTTTTAGGACAAACCTAGTAGTACTACCCAGCGTAAGGGTAACAGTATTATCAGATAAGAAGTGATTTCTGGTATTGTTAAATAGGGTTCAAATTGGACCAACTATTGCGTGCAATAGAAGATCCCACTTACTTTTAAAAAAACCACGTGACCACAATGAGACAATGTCAAATGATTGTCCCTAGAGGGCAACCGTTTTCCATTGTCCCAAAAACGTTGTCTCAACTGTTCATACGAGTACAGTAGAAGGATGACAGCATATGTACAGTAATTGTGCGCAGTAGTTGTAATCGGTTGAATCCACCTTCATTTTTGGAGAAATGAGCTGTAAAGATGGCATAAAGTAGAGAAGGAAGAATACTTCGTTGAAGCCATCCAGCTTTTATTTCACCCTTTAAAGAAAGAATATTCTTTATTTTAACTTGAAATTTTCTGATTATAATACAGAGTCAAGATGATGATGAAGTTTCAGCTTTACAACGGAAGAAGGGATGCAGTTATCTTTTGAGGGTATGAACAATAAGCACCCGAGGGCAGAGGTTTGACTTCTAGATCATATGAAGATGACGCACTTAACACATTCACTTACGCAATCCCGTTTTACAGGGGGAGAGGGTACCTTCACTAACCTCACACACAACACCGCTTCATGCCCCTGCAACTATAACCACCTGGTTATTTAAACAGTGTAATGGGCATGAAGTGGAAGATATAGTGAAAGTGACTGCTGGTAAGCGTCACACAATTATCGGTTAAAATTTCATAAAAATAGGGGATTTTAGTTTTGAAGTAAAGAAAGCTGGAGGCAATGAGCTGTTTGGAATTTAAATAGAAGTGACTAATTAAGCTAGTTATTGGATTTGTTTGAAATTACAAATTTCTGAGAAATATTCTAAAAATACAAAAGAAAAATTTAGGACGAGGACAGAAACAATAATAAAAAAGAAAAACACAGAAATAAAAAAATGGTATGTACAAACACAAAGATAACAAAAAAAGGTTTGGATTTGTAGAGCTACTATTATAGATAATGTTCTTAAAATTTAAACAAATCTCTGTTTTCTTCAATGTGGCGAATCATTCTTCTAATTTTCAACCTGGATCCTTGGGAGGAGGCAACACTACGGAACCAAGCACGTTCTAGTAGTTCAGGTGTTGGCTTAGTCATATGGAAGGGGGAAGTCAGCAAACATTCTGTTGCGTAGTGGATCGGCTTAGCATCAAGATTTCCGCAAGGGCATGAAGCATTAGGGATCAGGTTAAAACGTCGGAGATATGAGGGGAATGGTCCGTGAAAAGTAAAGAATAGAATATCTTCCCTTTTCCAGTTACTTGGTATAAGTGAGACTTTAGGGAGAATGTTGAATGTAGATCGTCCCGTATCACCGTCTTCCCAATCTTTTTGCCAATTCTTAATAACAATCATTCCCTGGCCGGGATTCGAACCCGAGACGCAGAAATCACGATTAAGATGAGCTACCTCTGTGCAAATACATCGAAGTTGACTTTTGATTATTCATGTTATTGTTGATACTGTGGCACTTGCCATAAATAAGTGCTCTGACGTCCATCAGCAATTTTAAGCCGAATGAACGTCTCTTGTGTTTGAAGTAGCGCCAACTAGGGCCAAGAGCACGACTTCGCTACTAACTCGTCATATTCACTTACACAGTCCCCTTTTACTGGGGGATCCAAATACCTCACTGATAAATCACCATGCCCTATATATATATATATATATATATATATATATGAATATATATATATATAT
This sequence comes from Argiope argentata, assembly GCA_026289955.1. Classification (NCBI taxonomy): domain Eukaryota; kingdom Metazoa; phylum Arthropoda; class Arachnida; order Araneae; family Araneidae; genus Argiope; species Argiope argentata. The sequence goes on along the minus strand of JAOUZG010052315.1, from coordinate 1,979,639 downwards.
ATATATATATATTTCAAACCTTCAGGGTTAATAAAATACTTTTTATTCATCCAACCAAGTTCAAGTAAATTTTTTTAAACTTGTAGCAATTGTAATGTTAAAATGTAAAACGACATTTGATGGTAATACAGTTTTTTCAAATATTTATTAATTTTTTATTAATTAATTAAAACTAATTTTCTCACATTTATGGTAGTTCTGTATAGTAGTTGTAATTGTTAAGTTGGGATAGCCTGATGAGTAAGGCGTTGGATTCGCAACCCTTGTGGTGCGAACTCGAACCTTGTCGCAAAATATTCCATGTCGTGATTTATACCACTGGAGGTACAGAATCAAAGGTGATCATTTTTCGGGTGCTCGGAGGTCCATACCCTCAGAAGCTACTGCATCCCTTCTTCCATTGTAAAACGGAACATTTGAAAAACAGTTGTAATTATTTAATAAAAAGTAACTAAAATAAAAAAATTCCTAAAATCCAATGTAGACATTCCATTTTTTTAAAAAATGTTTTCATATTACTTATTTTATAGATGAAGTCCTCACGTCAAATGTAACCTCGAATTCGAAGATAAGTAATGCTTTTGTGAATTAACCATTTGGAATTTCTCTACGAAATGTAAGGTTTATGAATGTTAAAAGGAATAGATATTATGGACTGGTACTTTAATATTTCCACTGATACTCATTTGAAGCTTTTGATGTGAAGGATAATTGTACGGGAAATTTACTGCATGATCTTTTCATATATTTCCCAGTGGTCATGTTATTAATCATAACGCTCGTTCAGGTCTTAGGGTTTAGTGTCCGCTACGTTGATTGATTTGAAGGTTTAAATTCAGCTACTCATGCAAATGAATATGCTTAGTGAATTTTGGCATATTATGATAAGGGATTTTTTTCTCTCAATTTCAATTTTATCTCGTTTAAAAAATTATTAAATCCGCTATCTCAACTTTTTACATTTGAATTTCTAGCTCCAATATTTTAATAGAGCATTGACATTATTAATAACAAGTAATTGGTAATCATAGAACAATTATAACAAATTTTCATAAGGTTGCCAATTTATGATAGCTCTGAAACACATGGAATTGTAGTTAAAAGTAGATACTCAGAAAAATCTGTTTTCTTTATTGGCAAATTAAAATTTGATAAATCACTTTAGAAAAATAAGTTCAGTTTGTAATGTTTCTCAACGTAAAGACAAAAATCAAAATCCATTTTAAAATTAAACTAGCTGCAACATTGTTTTAAAAAATTCTCCTTCATTTCTATCTAAAAGTATTATTTTTTCCACTAATTTCTTTAGGCATTAAGTCTAAGAAAAAAATATTATGCATTTCATACATTGATAAAAGAATAATTACTTCATCGTATCTTTTTATTTAGTGTTTAATGTTGCTACTAATTTGATTCAAGAAATCTCTTAATGAGTTTTCGATTAATGGAATTCTTGTAACTAGTTTACTTGAGCATCTAAATTTGCCGAAATGCACCTTATAACATCAATTGAAAGTACTTTTTTTTGAATTATAACTCTAAAAAATATAAATTCCTTTGGCTAAGTAATATGGCTGAAAAGTAAGGAGATTATTTGTCGAATAAAATTACCGAAGGTGGTACAGTTCTCAGCTTTTTGTTAAGTTTTATTTTGCATTATTTCCTCCAAAAGAAAAATATGTTCTGAGAACCATTGATGACAGATTTAGGGGTTGTGACCTCTCATATCAATTAACTATTATCGAAATAGATGCATTACTAACAACTGGAGGCTTAACTGAAAATAATTAATCGGGGCTCTTTTCAACTAAAATTCCATAGGGAAGATAAGTGTTTGAGATTTTCCCAAAAGAAAATGTTATTGATTGAAATGCAACCTCTGATGATATATCTAGAGACTATAAAATTTCATTTGAATGAGTAGTTGGTACAGTTGAAACAATAATTAAACTGAACGATTTTTTATTGTGTTATATATTATTTATTTTTCTAAAAAAATATGTTTAATACTATTTTGCAATGTTATCCAATTTGAAATATATCTCAATATGATTGTTAATAATTCATTCACACATATCACTCCCACTCTTTGTTCTAATAGTGTCAATGTAGTTTTCCTTATATATTAACATCATTCAAGGTAGACTCTCCTACCCACCACGAAGGCACACGGATTTAAACCATAAAACTGACTATGACCGGACCACCTCAACAACAGCACTGTCAGGAACTGTGGTTAAGTCCTAATAGTCCTCACCGTATACTATACAACCATCCCCTTAGGAATTACGTCCCGGAGGAATCTAACCCCCACCTATTTGTGTAACCTCCAAGGGTGGCGAGATCCAA
>JAOUZG010052315.1:1952377-1971541 GCA_026289955.1 Argiope argentata | reverse complement strand
ATATATATATATATAGTGTCAGTTAATAGTAGGAATTGAAAGATAATAAGGTGAATGAAAAACAGAACATATTCGTTGATATGACTTTTAAAAGTAAAGTTATTGTCTACGGTCTTTTGCCCCCAAACAGATTGTCTTCAAAGAATCGTTTTTGCATGCAAAGGATTCTTTCGCTGTTTTTTCCCGAACAGGTCTGCCTGAATCTTTTCCGTATTGTTGGCAATACTCCACTTTATGCACCGCATTTCCATGCTCAAGAGTCCCTTTTGAAATGCTTTGAGATAGTACTGCTCTGCTTAAGGGTGGCAGTATTATCAGTTAGGAAGTAATTTCTGACATTGTTAAGGTATGTTCACATTGGGACAACTATTGCGTGCAATAGAAGATCCCACTTACTTCCAGAAAAATCACATGACCCCAATGACAAATGATTGTCCCTACAGGACAAAACGCTTTCCATTGTCCCAGACATTGTCTCAACTATTCTTACAAGGGCAATAGAGAAACAGTTCAGGAATAATGATTGAGCAAAATTGTTGGCTTCGTGTGAATCCACTTTTATTCTTGGAGAAATCAGCTTTAAAGCTGGCATAAAGTACAGAATATTCATTGAAGCGACCTAGTTTTTATTTCACCCTTTAAAGAAAGAATACTTATTTTAACTTGAAATGTTCCGATTACAATACAGAATGATGATGATGATGACTTGTCCGCTTCACAACGGAAGAAAAGGTGCAGTAGCTTCTGAGAACATGGACCACTGAGCACCCGGGGGATAGGAGTCGGACTTTTAGCTCATATGAAGATGACACACTTATCACATTCGTTTTAAAAGCCCCTTTTTACAAGGGGGCACATATACTCACCTCACAGATAAAAAATAGAAGAACAACCATGCCGTGGTCGGGACTCGAACCCAGGACACCCAGATCACGAGAAGGAAGCGCTACTTCTGTTATAGGACACCGGCTACCAAGTCAAGATGTTTATTATATATTAGCGCTGTATGGGTAATTTCAAACAAGGATTTTAATCTGACAATTATTATAGTGATGTGTCAAAAATATTATTATGAATAACCAGAAACGTATTGTTTATATTGATTTTTGGTTTGTCTATGATTCTTCTAAGAGTTCACCAAATATTACTTCTACAAGTTCATTCCCTACAGCAAAAAGATCTAGGTGGAAGCGGCTTTATCAGAACTGACATCCATGTTATAGTGGCGTGAATCATAATCCGACCGAGAATAATCACATGATATTATCAGTTCTAGTGTGATCTTTCTTGAAATTTTATACTTTTATATTTCAAAATGTGCCCATTTTGGCCTCACTTTTTTAGCCAATAAGATATTATTTCCAAACCATAGACATTTTGAAGTAGGTCCAGGGAGTTATCATTTCTTCATAAATTTTTTTTATCCGAGAAGAATGAAAAGATTCAATGAAACAAATTGCAATTCACTGATTAATGATAATTTCAACGCTAAACTCATAGTAAAATTTATCATGAACTTTTTGGGAAGCAGAAACAGTCGCAGTCGCTATGCATCAGATGAGGAGAAATGTTCATTGAAAATCAACGTCGAGACTGCTATTACACATATTATAGGAGAAATACGACTACCAATGGAACATTATTTTAAAGAATGCTGGAAGCCTGGTTGCACTGATAAAGACTTTCAGGTATTAGTCGATAATACCTGTGCTTCTGTGCTGAATTTCAAGAAGTATTCGGCCATTGAATTCTTAATGTATTGCTGCAGGATCTGCATTCTAGCTTACTTCGCATTCAGTAAAGAAAGGAAAGCGCCTTTAGTTGCTGTGAGTTATATTTCCGAAGCTTTGCAAAAATACCGATCGGAAAGACAATTTAACGATACAGACTGGACTTTCATGAATGGCGTTCTGTTTCATTATTTGATAGACAATAATATCTTACCTTGAATGACTTGTTATGTATTTATAGATAAATTTATTTAAAAATTCGAAGGAAATCTTTGTTTTATTCGATCTTAGTGAGATTGGAATAAAGATATGTAAAATTAGAAATAGAAGTAGGGTTTTTAATTCTAATTAAACCATTTGAAATTCTTTATAATGTCATTTATTTACTACTGCGTAAATTGGCATTGATACGTCCATTTTTTTACATGTCAACATTCATTAGCAGCATTCATACATCTTTAACCCTTTGCATTCTGATGGTGCCTCTGACTCACCATATAAGATTGTGCATCATTTTAACATTTTTTTTTGAAATTTCATTGTTAAAAACGTCTACATAATGGTTAAGAGATTTAGATTAACTTTCCCAAAGAAATTCGACTTAAAAGAATTATGTATATTTTTCATAGCAATAAAAAATTCTTTGCATTAGATGAATAATTTTTCATCGAATTATTTTTCGGAGTGCAAAGGGTTAAAATGTCTGTGACAGATGACACATACGACACGAATGAAATCTAAGATAAATTAATCTAACTAATCTATAATTTAAAAAAAGAAGAGATTAGATGTTTGATTTCTAAGAATAAATACTTTTTTGTGATAACAAAATTAGTGATTTAATCTTGCTATGATTTGTTGCATTTTTAAAAAATAAAACAGTGATATCAGAATGAGATTACAGAATCTGAAAATTATAGATTCTGTATGCAATAGACTATTTCTATAATTAATGCATCTTTCATTTTTTATATGACAAATAACTTTCCTTCACTTTTTTCTTTAAATTGAAATGTATAATGATATATTTAATTGGATTATATACGTATCTCTTTTATTTATTATCTGTTATACTTTAAAAGCCATTTTCTTCATGTGTAAATATGTAATACTATTTACACATGAAGTTACTGTGTAAATAGTATTATCATTACTGTTATTTATCATTTCTTAATAATGAATTGTAAACAATTTCATACGTATATAATTGTTTTACTACACGTGCTTATGTCTTATCATTTTAATTAGATATATGTATCTTTAAACATTGGGTTTTTTTTTCAATTTTTATTGAGTAAATATTTTTTTTATTCATACTAACTTTTTTCCTTACTTCTGCTGCTATTTTTTATTCTGTATTCATACTATTCTTTGTAGTATGTATGTGGAAATTTTCTTCACAAATAATAGGATGCATATTGCACGAAGTAAATACAGTTGATATGAGAAATAAAATTCATTTATCGAAACTTCATTAGATATTGTAATAAATACTTTAATATTACTTTGTTAATTGTATTAGTTATTACTTTCTAATAATGATTAGAAAGCAATATCTAATACTTTCTTATCTTTCAATTAACTCTGTTCACAAAAATCATAAGCAATGAGTAAATAAGATGTCGACGCTATAAGTCTTCAGAATTTTATTTTTTGAAGGACTGATTGTAATTCCATTTTATAACTTAAGCGTACATTTTAGATGAAAATTTTCATAAATTATAATCAAAATTCATTATATAATTGCATAGACCAGATCCCATTCTAAGTTTCAAAATTTTAAATCGTGACGTTTTTGAGTTACTGAGGAATCGATAGACAAAAGCTTATCCCATCATATATTTGGTTTAAAATTTGATGCAATTCAATATTGGAATGCTATAAATATGTATTAAATATTTTCCATCTAGCTTCTTAAGTTCTTGTTCAATTATGATAAAACAAAATTCCTTTAGGCTTATAACGTCATAAATATAATGTTCTTCTATAAGTTGATTGTAATGAACATAGTTACAATTTCATCTATATATCTACGGATAGTTAACCACTACTATACAGTCTACGCCATTGAGGTAAGTTTTCAAAGATTATATATATATATATAATAGTGTTCAAATTTTCAATCGTTAATAAAATACTTTATTCATCCACTTAAGTTCAAGTAAATTTTTTATAACTTGCAGTGAATGACATTTGATGTTAATACAGTTTTTCCAAATATTAATTCATTAATTTTTTTTATTAGTTAAAAACTATATTTTTCACCAACGATCTTCATTTCCCAGCCGCCAAATAAGTAAAGGATTCAGTTTTTTTTCCACACGTTAATGAGGCTAGGTTTAACATGTTTTCTGGTGATTATTTTAATCGATACTGTTTATTTTTTTATTGTTTGATGCATTAAAAATTAAACATCGTTAATATATCGATTTTCCCGATTCATTTTAAAATACTTTGGGATTAATATAATACAGAATAAAGAATATTAGAAATTTCTAATGTGTATTGCATCACTCCAACTGGCGTAAATAATTCACCCTTTTTGTTTTGCCCCAATTCGCTTTGAATCCTCGATTGGCGATGAAAATTCAATTTTAGTATAATTTTTTGATTCAATATTTATAGTAAATGAAATAACTAAGCCGGGATATCCTGGTTTGTTGGGTGTTGAATTCGCATCCCTTGGGCTGCGAGTTCGAACCTGGCAGCCGAAGATTCCATCTGTGTGGTGGACGTTAAATCGGTTGTGTTCACTAAGTTTTTCATGCGGAGAGTTATACCACTTGGGGTACGTGGTCACAGGTGTTCCAGATATAAGTTATGATTTGTGCATGAATGAATGATATGCATGAATGAAGCCCGCCTCATGTACTCAGGGGTCATACTCTCAGAAACTACTACACCCCACCTTTCGATGTAAAGCGAAACACGAGAGCAACAACAATTGTAATTATTTAATAGATAGTAACTAAATTAAATTTTTCGTTATTTACATGAGTAGGAATTGATTGACAATAAAATTGTCACTAAACATTGGCTTACACTTTTTTTTCACAGTCTCACCTTAGCCGCTGGTGTTTATATAATTTCTCCTCTTCAAAATGAAAATATTAATTCTGTCTCGGATTGAAACCTATTAAAAATACTTTCATAATACTTGTATTTTATAGAATCTTTGATTTTTTTTTCTCTAAACTCATCGAAAAGTCTATAAGATAATGAAAAGGTAATCACCTGGCATCCATTATGCATCCATGTGAATCTATTTTTCTTATTATAAGCCTAATTACGAAAAGATCAATATTACAGACTCGTAGCAGGGATCAGCTCAGAAAAGTCTTCCATTGAGGTACACTTTTTGAAAGCTATACTGTATCTTAGGTGTAACTATTGTTGTGTCTGAAGATCGATATGTAGCTCCTCTGAGGATGTTAGTGATTTTAAGCCGAGAGAGAGTTTCTTGTTCTTTAAGTAGCGCCATCTAGGGCCCAGAAAACTACTTAGCTACTCAGGCATTATATTTGCTTGCACTACCACTTTTTACAAGGAGGGTACATTCACGCACCTCACAGATACAACACAGAAGAACAATCTTGCTGGGCAGGGAATCCTCAGGTTTGCCCTACAGATCACGGGAAAGGCATGTACCCCTATGACAGAACGCTTGACCTTAGGTAGTATGGCAATCAATAAAAAGGACACATTATTAAGCATACGGCCTAACCTTGTCTAGTTATGGCCAGAGGCAAAACTTCTTTGGGACCTCCTTTCTTTTACTACTTTAGTAAAGAAGAACATTCATTAAAGAAGGGAACGTAAAATAAAATTTCTTTTCGATTTGGAGGGGTCCACTTCTGTGGGGGCCAAGAGGAACTGCTCCGTAAGCCACTGCCTTAGTCAAGCTGCGATTAAGCAAAGATGGAAGATTTTGTTTAAAAAATTTCTTACCGAGTAAATCGATCCGTACAATAATCTTCATTATATAAAGAAATTTCTGGTAAGAAAATTTATTCTACGCCAATCCTCTGAACGTTCCAATAGTTGGCCTCGAGAAAGATTTTTTTAATAAACTAACCCTTTTGGCTCCCCCAATGGCATTTGCCAACGCAGTATTTTAACCCTTTGCACTCCGATCGTGCCTCTGACTCACCATTCAAGATTGTGCATCATTTTGACGTTTTATTTGTTTATTTTTCAAAATTAATTTTTAAAAACGCCTACATAGTGGTTCAGAGATGTAGATAAATGTTGCAAAGAAATTTGATTTCATAGAATTATGTATATATATTTTTTTCATAGCAATAGTTAAATTTTTGTATTTGGTGAATAATTTTGCATCTAATTATTTATCGGAGTGCAAAGGGTTAAGTTCTTAATTTTCATTTCTTTTTAAACTTGATGTTGATATTAACCACGACTTCCTGGTTCCTATACCCGTAGTGGAAATGAAATAGAACTAAATGTGGATGCTCTCTTGGTGACACTTATCCCTAATGACCATCATTTTTTTTTATTTCACATCTTAAAAATTGAGGGCTGAACGTATTAAGGAGTATATACAGACGATTATAATCCAAAGAATGTTTTAAGTTTATATTCGGCATTTTAAAATATTATTATCAATAGTTTTTTATCTCTGTTTTTGAAACAAACTTTTGAACTTATATATGATATTTTTTTCAAGACTCGATTAGAATTTTTTTAAAAAAATATTGTTACTGAAATTTTTATCTGCTTGAACCAATTGCAAGAAACTTAATTTTTTCATTTCCTATAAAATCTAAAAATTGGAGCATTATAGCTTTCCAATTAAATCTCACGTATGTGGAAGTGAATTACAGTTAATAATGAAGCGCTTCCGTTGCGTTTCGTTAGATCTCTTTAAAACTCAAGTAACTTCAGTATCACTTCTTTTTGATCTTTTTATGTTTGGATGAAGTTTCGCATTTTGTATTAATTTATTTCAATGTAAATATATTTGGATTTAATTGTAAGCGTTATTTACAAGAAAAGAAATAGAATAAAATGTTAAAATGAAATCCGCTATGCATATTTCAATATATCATGTCAGAACATAATTTCTTGATCGCTACGTGCTTCTCTACGCACTTTTCGAGCCCCACGTGCCCGTACAAGTTAAATTATATTTTTATTCATTTCAGTTGTTTCATCGAATGAGTCACTTTAGTATTGAAAACGATCCAAAAATCTTTGTCTGGTATTTATTATTTGAAAACTACCACATTTCTAATTTATTTCATTTCACATAGTCACATGCTCAAAATGGCATTTTTTAAGGTTTTATTAGCTGTAGTCATTAGCTTATTTTTAAAATTCGAGATTTTGTAAATGCGATGGCAACACGCTATTGAAAGATTTTTTTAGATGCTCTTGTAGATAAAATTTTTATCTACCTACGGATTTTTTTTTGCCCCAAAAACCTCACTCCAAAAACAACATGTTCTGACATGATAAAAAGCAAATGTTTCTGATATATTAGTAAAATTAAAAAGTTTTTAATGGTAGAAGAATCTGAATAATTAATCAATATTTCTATTTATATATCAATTTTGATTTTTGTATAATCACAAATTATTAACTTGATTACACATAAATTCTCGGAATAGAAATTTATTCATAATGAGAATCTTGAAAATTAATTTCACTATATGTTGTTAGTTTCACAATCTAAACTCACGATGCACTAATCACTAAAACTAAATAGAAAAGTTGAATATTTTAAATTAATCTCATGCAGCATATCAAGGCAATGTTAAGTATATTTTGCTGATAAGAAATGATTTTGAACTTTTTATAATTATTTGACTTGACGTTTAAAAAAACTAATGGCTGTTATCTATTTTATTGAAATTCTAGACACCTATTTATATGCGGTAATAATAAAATTAGAAATTTTAAGCACTTTTACAAATGAAGCATATCCTTTTTTAAAAATTCCTATACATTTTAGTAACAAAGAACTATTATCTTTGCTCTTTTCATTCACGAATATTTCCCTTCCTTTTCTAGATATCTTGTACGCAAATGAAATTATGTTTGGTTCGAAAATATTAATCTTAATATTGTACAGAAAATTTGCATTTCTATTTTCTAGCATTTTGCTCAAAAATGAGGAGATTTATCTGTATATAATTAAGTTATGATGTAAGTCTCGGCAAATACAATGTATATCCTAAAAGTGGATACTTCATGGGTTTAGGATACAAAAAAATGGTATTTCATAGATTTATTTAAAAATATGCTAAAAATATTGTATTACCCTTTGTGCAGAGAAAATTCTTATTAGTGACCTTAGAGTGTATATCTTGAATTCAGAAGTATTTTATATTTAATTTAAATAATATTTTATCTGGAATTTCTAATATGAACTATTTATAATTAATTTCAATCACATCAGTCGTCATATTTGAGATAATAATTTTTGTATCAAATTCGAAAAATTTGAAAAAAATAAGTATGAAAATCACAAAATTAAGGTTAATATTCTTTGTAAAGGATAGATATCTAAAATAGACAGTCGAAATGGTTTGTTGAAAAGAAGGCTTTTGAATTAATTATACAACAAAATTAATTTATAGATTTGGTAATTAAGACATCAGTTTCATCAAATAGGACGGAATAGCCTAGTTAGTTGGGTCTTTAATTCGCATCCATTCGGCTGTGACTTCGAACCCACCTGGCTGTAGACTCTCAGAGTGTATCTGGGGTAGACATTATATCTGTCGAGGTCACAGAGTCTTCCATGTCGAGATTAATACAACTGAGGGTACTGGGTCAGAGATGACCATTCTCTGTTTTTGATCTAAATTAAGATATGTGAATGTATGAAGTCCGCCCTTTGAGCTGGTACTCAGACTTCTGTCCTCGGGTTCTGAGGGGGTCCATAACTTAAGAATCTACTACACCTCTCCTTGTGTTGTAAAGCGGAACTCAAGCACAACAAATTTCCTCAAATCCAATGTTCTAGAGCGACAAAGATTCAATTTAGTTTTGAAGACCACGTGACCTTAATGGTACAACGGCAAGCAGTTGCCTTGTTAAAATAAACATCTGCTATGGTCCCACTGGATTCACATGATCATCCAGAGGTAGGCGTGACCTCATATTACGCGCTATGGTTTTCCTTGTGTGAACGAAGCTTTAGAACACTATCAGAACAAAATGAGAAGGAACTCTGGTTGGCAACTGCTTTTTGAGTTAAGTATTCCAAACAATCATTTTTACTTGTAAGTCTGAATTCCTAGTTTTCTAGTTAGGGCAAAATAAGAATTATTTTATTGTCTGCACCCTTCAGTAATGCGATGGAAGGAAATTTCTTGAAAAATGATATGATTACTGCTGAATATAGATTCGCAAGAGATCTTGTTGCTGCTGTCATAGAAATGCGAGCTGTTTATGTGCCTAATTTCAGCATTTTTCACCTCGATAAAACTTTTTTCAGTGTGGTGCAGCGAATTAAAATAAGGGACATTTTCTCAAAAGAGTGGCCCAAGCTTGACAAACTTGTTAAAATGTATACAAGAGGAAACGGACTATCAGATTACAGTAACAAGCAGTTTTTGCTATGCGTGGACCAATTTATGGAAAACTACAAACCTGAGCTCAAATCAGAAGATGAGTTCCTATTCGTTTGTTCCAGAATTGCATATGTAGCTGCATGCTTTTTGCGAAATAATAATCAAACTGATGTCATAAGAGTGGCAGTGGACCAGGTACATGATATATTAATCAACACATTTTATTCCACAGCGATGACTGAAACAAAACCTTTGTTTAGAGACGTCCGTGATCAGAAATATCGTTTTGCATACTATTTGGTAAAAACACTTGTTGAAATGAGAGGTGTTTCTGTACCTGATTTGGAACTACCCGATACGGATAATTTACTTTTCACTGCTCACCATAAAAATAAAATAAAAGAAATATTCAGCACAGAGTGGTCTGTTCTTGACAAATTGATAAAATCTTTTATCACCAAAGATGGAAAATTCTGTTACAGTGATGAAAGTCTTTCAAGATGCATAGATAAAATTGTAGCCGATTTCGGATCTGAACAGAGTACGGATGAGGAATTTATGTTAGTTTGTGCGAGAGTGGCTTATGCAGCTGCATGGTGCCTGAGAGAAAACACCGTGTCATCTGCGTCTGAGTTGGCTGTAAACCGCGTATACCAAATGGTGAAAAATAGAATCCATTTCAATAAATATGAAGAAGATAAAGATTACCGTTTCGCTTGTGATTTGGTAAAAAGAGTTGCTGATATGAGAAGTAATCCTCTTGCCGTTGCAGAAATATCTCATTTCACTCATGACCCCTTTTTCAGGATCGCGCATCGAAATAAAATAGATGAGTTCTTATCTAATGAAAAGCCTTATCTCAATGAAATCGTGCAAAAATTTGCAAATAAAGATGGTGATATGAATTATAATGATGCCCAATTTTTACAATGTATGGATCAAATTTTAGGCAGCAATGAGCTTGAGTATAAATCAAAAGAAATACTGGTGTTTGTTTGCGCCAGAATATCCTATGCAGCTGCGTGTTTCTTAAGGTTAAACAAAAATTCGAACTCTCCTGGTTTGGCTATAGATCGTATGCTTCAAATAATCAATGGGATAAATCTTTTACCGACTTCAAAAGAGGATGAAGTGTTGCTTATGCATAGGAAAGATGATCATTACCGGTTTGCTTATGATTTAGTTAAAACAGTATTGGAATTGCAGAATGTTACGGTATGCGACCCAGATCTGCCTGATCCAGATACTTTTCTTTTTACAGAGACCCACAGAAAAGACATAGAAAATTATTTTTCAATAGAATCGACTCACCTTGATAAACTGATGGATAAGATAATCAATAGACAGGGACACGTGGATTATAGTGATAATAATTTTCTTAGATGCCTGCATCAAATTATAAAGGAATACCAGGATGGCCAAGGAAAGAAAGAAGAGTTTCTACATATTTGTGCAAAGATTGCCTATCTGTCCGCATGTTTCTTAAAACAGAACTTTAAATCAAATGCTACATTCCTGGCAGTCAACCACATATACGAATTGACCAAAAGCTTAACCTATTTCAGCAATTCAATAGAAGAACAGGTGTTCCTTTTGAAATCTCGCGACGATCACTACCTTTTTGCTTATGATTTAGTCAAAACCGTATTTGAAATTATGGGTATTCTTGTTTCTCCCACAGACTCACCTGACCCAAATAGCCTTCTTCTCACTGCCACCGATAGAAATGAAATTCAAGAACAGCTTTCCGAAGAATGGACTCAGCTAGATGAAATGATAAATAAATTTACTAACAAAGGAGGACGATTAGATTTTAGTGACAATACATTTCTAGACTGTATAGGTCATGTTGTAAGTTCTTACCAATCTTACGAAAATGGTGAAAACGGATATGTGCACGTTTTTGCTAGAATTGCTTATGTAGCTGCAATTTTTTTGATAAACAATTATGGATCGAATGCTACATTCTTGGCCATCAACCGTATGTATGAAATGAGTAAAGATTCACTACATTTAACTAAACGAATAGAAGAGGAAGCATGGGCTGAAAAAGAAACTTATGACTTCGCTTATGATTTGCTTAAAGCAGCATTGCAGCTGAGTAATTATGTCAAAATAGAAACTCCTGGACCCATTGATTTTTCTTTCATGATACGAGATTTTCTATCAAAGGAATGGCCACGCCTGCATCAGCTGGTGAGGAACTTTACCAGGAGATGTGCAGGTGCAGCATTCAGTGATGGTCATTTTCTGCATTGTGTGCAGAAAATTAAAAATGATTACGAATCTGAACTATTGTCTGAAAATGGAATAGTGTGTGTCTGTTCTAGAATAGCCTATGTAGCGACTTGTTTTCTGAGAAAAAATAAGAATTCGAATGCAGAAGATTTAGCTGTCGATCATATATATCAATTGAGAAAAAAATTCCGTCTATTCGGAAATGTCGAGGTAGAAAATTCACTCATTGTGAATAAGCGAGATGAGAAGTATCGTTTCGCCTACGCTCTTGTTAAAACAGTAATGTATTTGCAAAATACACGTATGAACGACCTAGAATTACCTTCAGCAGATAATCGCCTTTTTACAACTCAGCACAGGAAGAAAATTAAAAAGCTTTTACGAAAAGAAAGCTCCACAATTGATAAATTGGTTGAAAATTTTGCAAATACAGATGGAATTTCGGACTATAGCGATAGCATATTCCTACTGTGTATGGATCAAATTTTCAAAGATAACAAATATGATCAAGTTACCAAAGATGGATTTGTGCGTCTTTGTGCAAGGATAGCCTACCCAGCTTCTAATTTCGTCAGAAAAAATAAAAAATCGAATGCCATAACATTGGCTGTGAACCGTATTCATGAAATGGTGAGGAATATAGTTTATTTCAACAAAGACCTAGAAGATAAGAGGTTTCTGGAGGATGTTAAAGATGATAAGTACCGTTTCGCATATGATCTTGTCAAATCAGCCACTGAGATAATAGGCCTAAAAGATCAAAAGAAAAAACTTCCCAATCCAACAAATTTTCTTTTTACAAAGCAGCACAGAGACATAATGACAAAGTTATTCACCACAGAAGGACCTCAACTTTCTAATCTGGTGAAGAGGTTTACTTATAAAAATCGAAATCCGAATTACAGCGACAAAAGTTTTCTGGAATGCATGGATCATGTTATAAAAAAGTATAAGCCTGAAATCTACACTGAAGAAGGATTTGTTCTTCTTTGCTCTAGAATTGCTTACGTAGCTGCTACCTATTTGAAAAATCGATGCAGGTCCCATGCTACTCTTTTAGCTGTCAATAGAATATACGAAATGGTCCAAGATGTATATTCACGTGGAACTCTGAGTCAATCTTGCTGGTAGACATACAAGAGAATCGGTTTTATATAATAGAACTTTTGAAAATCTTTTAATTTTTCAGAAGGAAAATTTTATTGTTAATAACATAATCAGGTAGTAATTGTATGATTATCTGCAAAAAATTTTTATCCAACCTTTTTATATTTTTAATAAATTGTTATACTTTGTTAATTGATGATTGTTATTTTCTTTCCATAATGAGGTTATTTACTAAGTGAAATATTGATTATTAAAGAACTGGGAGCAAATAAGTAAGGCTAGAATATTTTCAAAATTTAGAGGCGATAAAAATTAAGTAAAATTTTGTTTTTTAATTGCCCCAAGCTTTCGATTTGCAACTAGAAAATGGTTTTTCATTTTCCTAAATTCTTCTGTGCAGGATTTGACTTTTTAAGTATGACGATCTGGCATTTATAGAACTATCACCGAAACATTCGCCTTTATTAGTAGTAGATATTACAAATAAAATAAAATGAATAAGCGCTTAGTTTTTTCTTCTCTTAAATACTATCATGTTTCAATAAAAGGGACTTTCAGATAGTTCAGATAGATATTACAAATCAATTAAAATGAACAAACGTTTATTTTTTTCTCTTGAATACGTATCATGTTTTAACAAAAGAGACTTACAGTTAGCAACGAAATTACTTCTTTTGTTCTTATATGATGCACTTAGTTTATCATAAAAAATTAACTTTATAACCCATTCAAGAAGAGAAATTCAGAGAAATAAAAGAAACTGACTTTAAAGCGAGCCAGGACTAAATTTTCTTGAATTAAATTTACACCTGCATTTATAGTGTGACTATGATATTCGCGTTATTTCTGCTGAATAGTTTGAACCAATTTCTGAAATTTTCAGAGATTAAAAAGAAGAGCTACTGAAATTAAACTTCAGTTGGTATAATTGTAAATAAAAGCTAGACTATTTTAATGTTGACTCAATTTTCTATATTAATACGTATGAATCTAATTGGTATTTCGAAAGTAAGGGATTTGTTCATAAAGAAAATCCTCCAATCACGTGTTTTTTCTACCTTTCAAAACTGGTGTACTTGCTTTCTGTCACAGATGTAGCGCGTCATTCTCGGAGTCCTCGGTTCGGGCAGGGTTGTCATTCTGTGTGCTATCTGTGAGATGTGTGACTGTGCCCCCTTCCTCTGTAAAAAGGGGTGGCGCAGGCTACTGTGATGAGTGTGTAACTAAGTTGTACTCTTGGCCCTAGTCGGCCCTACTTGAAACAAGAATGTGCGTCTTCGCGGTAAAATCTGCTGATGTATCAGCGGGGCTTATGCATGGTAAGTGTTATAAGTAACAACAACATCAAAACTGGTGTGAGGTTTTAATTTATCTATAGTAGTAATACTCAAGAATAGATATAAATGCTTTTACAGCAAATCAACCCCCATATATTTATAAACACTTACATTATGACAAAAGTCCTTACATTATACAAAATAACTGAGACGAGATATCTAAATTATATTTTATCTCAGAGAATGCATTCATTTTGCGGCAATTTAAACAGGCATTCACCTTATATGTCTACACTAAAAGCATTAAAAGCACACTGAAGACCGGAGAACCTCAGAAGTATAGTTATTCTTGAAAACAATTCCGAATAAAGATTAAAATGAAATCTGCTGTGCACATTTCAATGCATTATGTCAGAACATAATTTCTTGAACGACCAAGCACCATGGTGTTCGTGCAAGTTAAATTATATTTTTATTCATTTTAATGGTGTCATTGAGTGAGTCACTTGAGTATTGCAAACGATCCCAAAAAACTTTGTCTTGCCTTTATTGTTTAAAAAAATATCCCATTTCCTATTTATTTCATTTCATATAATCATGTGCACAAAATGACATTTTTAGGTATTATTTGCTGTAATCATGAACTTGTTTTTTTAATCAGAGCTTTTGTAAATTCAATGGGAACGCGTTATTAAAAGCTGATTTTTTTTAGATGCTCTTGCAGATAATAACATTTTTATTTTTTGCCAACAAATTTTTGTTGACTCCGAAAACCTGATCCAATGTTATGACATGGTAATAAAGATCTGAATGTGCGCCTAATTACTACAAAAGTTGCAAAACCTTTTTATGATGTCTTGCTGATATTGTCCTGTAATATTGTGGTGATCCGAATTTCTTGTTCTAATAACATGATAGATCCTGAGAACACTAGCAAAAAGGGATCACACTGAATCACTTAATGCAATGATTAATAAATTTGTTTGTTAATTTTACAATTTTTTCACTCCAGATGTGAAGAAATTCTGTAACTAAACATTCTGTCTTCCTTACAAATTAAGTTTCCGGTTCCGCCAGTTGGACGAAAAATTATTCAATGTTATATTGTCCTAAAGTACAGTTGCCAGTGGTGCTCAGTTTTGATATTTTCGCTCATTTAATGACGGTATTCCACCGTTTTTTAAAACAAGATCCAGATGTGGCCTCAATTTGTCATACATTTAATAAAGCTTGTAAAAAACCTAAACTAAATCCAATAATTTGAAATACCATTCTGATGAATCCGATAACTTAAGTGAAATGACTAAATTAAATTTTTGATGAAGGTCCAAAAGCTTCTATTCTGAAATTTCACAGTTAACACATTTTTCTCAGAGTGCTAAAGCAATTTATATATATATATATATATATATATATATATATATAATTATTTATTCACAACTGGCTGTGTTAAGCCAACAAAATTACTTGACCGATTTATTGTTTTATTAAAGTGATGATTGGAATAAACAAATAATTTAAATGAAAATCCAGCAGACTTTTGTCAGACGATATGAGACTTACAGCTAAAAATAAGGATATATTCAAAACTTGCTAAGTGCTTTGAATATATTTTTTATAAATTTTGCACTTTAAAAATGTTTTAATTGAGAAAAATTGGTTCATATTAAAAAAATTTTCCTTCATTTTTTACTACTTTTTTCCCTTTTCGTCTAATAATTCTTGCAGTCCATTGCCTTCAAATTCCTCCAGATCGTTTTTTTTTTGTCTTGGTCATCGAAATCACAACTCTTAAGTCGTTAAAACCAAAACCGACAATTAGGGTATGACGGTGAAGCATCACCATAAGTTTCTAAAAGTAACTGATGAGCTTCGGTAGCATATTTCTTCACAAGCAATGAATGCTGAAAATGCAAACGAAAAAAAAGAAAGAAATGAACGTCGAAAATGCAAACGAAAAAAAAGTAATGAATGTCGAAAATGCAAACGAAAAAAAGAAAGAATTGAATGTCGAAAATGCAAACGAATATCAATGAATGTCGATAATGCAACCGAAAACAAAAGCAATGAATGTCGAAAATGCAAACAAAAACAAAAGCAATGAATGCCGAAAATGCAAACGAATATCAATGAATGTCGATAATGCAACCGAAAACAAAAGTAATGAATGCCGAAAATGCAAACGAAAAAAAGAAAGAAATGAATGTCGAAAATGCAAACGACTATCAATGAATGTCGATAATGCAACCGAAAACAAAAGCAATGAATGCCAGAAATGCAAACGAAAAAAAGAAATGAATGTCGAAAATGCAAACGAATATCAATGAATGTCGATAATGCAACCGAAAATAAAAGCTATGATTGTCGAAAATGCAGTTCAGTCGAAATGCGTTCCATAATTGGAGTATAATATTGTTGGTTGAAACCGCTTTAGAAGTATACATCAAATCATGCTTATTCAATGAATAACTCAATTATATTAAATATATAATTTTCAAAATGACTATGAAGTAATAATAAATTAGTAAAACACAAAGGTATTATCCTTTATATACTTGATATGTTTACCAATAGATGTCGCTGAATAAAATGCGTGTAAATACCAAATAATATTGCTAGTTGGAACCACTTTTAGAAGTCTACATCAAATCATCTTCAGTGAAGATATCCGTTACGAAACTGCTTTTAATTCAAGACTTGGATGCAGTTTAGAATTGCATTTAATACATAAGGAAATACTTATCTACAATGAATAATATCCATGCTTTTATTTCTGAAGCATTTGAATCAGAAGAAATGAAATTTTCCCGTGGATTGATAACATATATCGCTAATCAATATTTCCCTGGAGTATTGTTGCCATATCCTCCAGAATTCACTCAAACTTTGTCATTTGAGATTTGCGCCAGAATTCACGACCATTATATCGCTTTCAAAGAGGCGTGCCCGAATGCCTTTGAAGAATTATTCGCTGGATACGAGAAGACGTACAATAATTTCTTCATACTTTGCGGGAGACTTGCAGAAACTTTCTTGCTCTTCAATTACTCCCACTCTCTCTTCATAAACTTTTGCTGCGAGATTTCGGAATATTCGATATGCATGTACAGGGAAGGATTTCGAGAAGCTTTTGAGGTAGCAATACTTAATATTTTCTTTGTTTTGTGGAAAATAAAAATGCATTGGGATGACACTGCTGAACGTCCTACATACTTTAACCATTGGAGATATTTATCTCTTTTCTGCATTTGGACGGGAGATGATGACAAGGAAAACGAATCATGGCAAGCAAATTATTAAAGATTAAATGTTTCAGTAAAAATTTATTTCATTCACGTACAATAGCAGTTTAATTATAGCTGCTGCAGTGTGCTTTCTGCTTTGTAATTCTCCTTTTTCTTAATGCTTTTTAAAATTTTTAGACATATTTCTTCTGTGCGTATTCTCCGTATTTTAGTTATTGCTTGAGTTATTATTGAGTTCTCCTGCACATTGTTTGTTTTGATTCGTATCAGCAAATTTTAAGATCAATAAATTCCTTTTTCTATCGATTATGTCATTTTCAATAAGTTTGTAAAATCATTGCGAGTTTTACATTTTATACAATGTTCATATATAAGGGTATAATAAACAAATTTGCTAAATTTACTTAATATCTTACATTTTTTTTCATAAATATCCCTATCTGTAAAGAACTTATAACTTTTTTCTTAGAATTAAATTTTATTATCTTAATATTTTAGATTAGTTTGTTTTCAAAATATGTTCAAAATTCGAATTAATATTTATATTTTTCAAAATAAATAAGCAAAAATGTGTATATAAAATAATTGAAGTCTATTTCTACTTAATCATTTTTCGATATTTTACTTATTTATTTATGTTTGTAGCAATTTTTAAAATAAAACATTTTTTTATGAAGTGTGTAAATCTCAATGTATTTGCAAAATCATGGAGAACAGTAAAGCATATTATATGGGATTTAATGGGCAAATATACAGCGAGTTATGAACATATGCTCTGTCTTCACTAATATGGTTAAAGTTGTCATTAGTGTGCCCCCGAGTTTGTCGCCAATATGGCAACCCAATACAACGATTTTGTAGTAACCATAATGATGTTTTGTTTACTTATTCTTAAAATGGCTGAGTTGTACATGAGCTTCAACTCTTTTTAATAAATTTCCTATAAATAAAATTTCCTATTAAATCCATTCTTTTTGCGTCTTTGTCTTTCTCAATTATTTATTATTCATGTTATCCACACAGTCCTTATGTTCCATGAGCTAGCGAAGCTACTAGTTTCCCGCTCCCGTGGCTAGCGAAGCCGTAGGATGTGTTTTTTAGTTGAAAAATTCTGCCCGGTGCCATCAACAGATGCCTCACCGGTTAAAAAAATCATAAATATATTGCGAAAAGTGGTAACCGTAACTATCCCATAGAAGTGTTTGTTTACTTTGTCTGCCATCTTTATTGGCGACTTGGCATTCTTGGCGATGCAAGGGGCACACTAAACCTAACTTTTAACACTAATATATCTGAAATGATTCTTATTAAAAAAAAGCTCTCTAAAGAGCATTGTAAACATTTTAACAATTTCTTTTTATCATACCACTTTTTTCATAAAATTAAATTTCATTTAGTTGTTAATACCATATTTATTTTCACAATTTTACGTATATATATATTTTTTTAAATATTAATTGTGAAATGAATGCACAAGAGGAGAATTACTGACCAATGAAATAAGAGATATTTTGCTTCAAATACTAATTTTAAAAAATTGAGTAAAAGTGATGTTTAATGGGCCCCTTGCTGCGCCAAAGATGCCAAGTAGCCAATAAAGATGACAGGCAAGGTAAACACTTATGTGGAATAGCCGTTGCCACATTCCGCAATATAATTCAGATTTTTTACTGATAAATATTGTTTCTTTCAGGTTGAATGTGCCTGTCGGTTGGATGCAGGGCAAACGTTACAAAATGCGATACCTTTATGCCGATGCAGAATTTTTTAACTGAAATAACTCTGTACGACTTCACTAGCAGCATCAACGGAAACGCAGTAACATCGAACACACACTGAACATACAGCAATGTAGATAACCGGAACACTGCATAATCAAAAGAAAAGAAAGAGCGAAGGAAGAAGCAATCAAACCATTCTTCATGAAAAATTTCAAACAAGAATCATTTCCGAACTTCATTAACTCGTATATATATATATATATATACGAGTATATATATACATATATATATATATATATATATATATA
>JAOUZG010052315.1:1932926-1952277 GCA_026289955.1 Argiope argentata | reverse complement strand
TATTCGCATTAAAAATAAAATTAAAGTGTCTCATTAGTTGTAAAAAATATAAAGTGCAAAATTAAAGGCTATAATCTATATTTTTTATTCAACGGTTTTTATAAAATAGTTGCAGTTTATGTACAACTCAGCCACTGTAAAAGTTAGGAAAGAAAACAACATTAGGGGTTCAAGAAGAGCATTCTTTTAGGTTGCCCTATTGGTATCATATAAATCGGAGAGCATTTAACTTTCAATTCAACCGACAAATAAACAAATATAATTTTAAAAAATGTATTTTTTTAAAACATGGAATCTTTTTAAAATCCCGAAATTATTATTATTATTTTTATTTTTTAATATTTAATCAATGCACACTTTACCTACTAAAAAATAAAAGCTCTAACAAGTGATAAAGGATTCTTATATTCTTTTCTGATATTACTTTTACTTTATGTAGCAACTTACGACACAATTTTTAGATTCCGATTCTTGAACAAGTAATATAAAAAACAATTTTTCGAATCAACTCCTACATAGCTTAAGGGAAAAAATAATTTTAGCTACGTTTAAAAAAAAATGTTGATGTTGTTGTCGTGTTCGGCTTTGCAACGAAAGGAGGGGTTAAGCTGCTTCTGAGGTTATGAACCCCTGACCACCCGAGGGCAGAAGACTTCCAGGTTACACAAGCCACATATCCTTTTTTAGGGACTGACTTCATTCATGCATTTCATTCATTCATCCACAGATCGTAATTCAGATCAGGAACAGAGAACGATCACCTCTGACCCAGTACCCTTAGTGGTAATACTCTCATTATGGAGGACTTTTTGACCACGACAGACTTAACCTGCGACATCCACTTCACGCATAGAGAGACTTCGGCTGACGTGTTTGAAGCCCAAGGGATACGAATCCAACGCTTTACCAACCAGGTTTAGTAATTACACATACTATGAATAATTGATTAAAAAATTATTCCAGAGTTGAGTTTTCAATGCCAATTGAGGATTCAGTGTCAAATGAGGCAACGCAATAGGCTTGAATTTTCTACTCCAATTGGGGTAACGCAATGCAGACACGAATTTTTTTTAATTTTCTTTACTCTTCATTATTTTAATTTGATAGTACTTCAAAAAGAATCCAAAAAATCGATTAATTGACAACGTTTGATTTTAAATGCCTCACCCCTAAACGTACTAAATAGAATCGTTTAAAATAATCTGCCAAAACCTGTTGAACCTAACCTCATATGCATGGAAGAAAAAACTAACTGAATTCGTTGCTTATTTGATGGTTGGGGAAATTAAGAGTTTTAGTTGGGAAGTTAGGTTTTAATTAACTAATAAAAGACTAATGAATTACTTTTTGAAAAAAAAAACTGTTTTATCATCAAATGTCATTTTTTTTGTTTCCTTTAATACATTATTTATATATCTTTATTTTTTTACTGCTTAATAACTATTAAATAAAAGTAAACTGAAACATTACATTATACATATAAATTATAAACGAATTAAAAACTAGCTGAGTAGTTTATCCATTTGGTATTTTATTGCTATTATATCTTTAATATGAAAACAACATTATTAATCGCTGCAGTTAATTCATATAAAATGATCACATAAATTTATATTAAACTTGCGTATTTGACCATAGAAATCTTTTTGCCATTTTCATTTCATTAGAGTTGAATAACAAAAAAGTTGCTGAAAAAATATGTGAAACTGCGACCTAACCGAATATCCTTATATTATTACTTTATAATAGTTCTTTTATTTCCTTTATATATATCTTATAATTATTTAAACTTTATTAAATATATTTAAAGAATAGAATCCCCTCTGTATACAGAGATAGTTACTGAATAATGATCTGAAGACATTATACTACCAATTAACCATCATCTGGTTGCGAATATCTAGAAAAACATAAACATTTCAGATAATAGCTGTAACAACTGCCCTCTTGTAACTCATATGAGGCTAAAAACTACTCGGAATGAATGACTATGCCTACTTCAGGAATATAACCACAATGGAACAATGGTATGCAGTTGTTCCGTTGAGACAACCATTTGCCATTGTTCCGCTGGGCTGTTCCTGAAGTAGGCGTGGTTTTCCACTGCGCACAATAGCTGTTTTCGTATGTACCCTGCTTAAGGGGGGCACACATGATCCAAATTATTGCGCGCAATCATTGTCCCTGTGCAGTTGTCTATGTATTGTTCTCGTCTTAACAGTTGAGACAACGTCGCTGGGACAATGACAAACGGTTGCCCCGTTGGAACAACCACTTATCATTGCCCCATTGTGGTCACGTGATTTTTCCGTTAGTAGGCTTGATCTTCTATTGCATGCAACAGTTGACCTCGTATGAACCCACCTTAACATTTTGGTGACCGGCAATTTTACACAGAAACTATGTCATGTCCCCGGCTACTTTTTTGTAATTGAATATGAAAGTAAAACGTTCTAAAAAGACTCCAATGAATTTTGTTGAATTGGAACATCAAAAAGTTCTCGCCGATACGTTCCGTCATGGTTGAAATTTTTGGAATTTTACTAAAATTCTAATAAAAATGTAAATACTAGGAAAAGTAATTTTTCTGTTATAGAGCGGACAAGACTAAACATGATACGCCAAGTTTTTGCAATGTTCTATATCGCCCTCGGTGTTATAAATTGAAACAGATAATGCAAGTGCAATAACGGGTTAACTCGTCTCTGGTCAACAACGTTTGGACTTGAAAAGACGAGTTAACTCGTCACCGGTCAGCAAAGTGTTAATAAAGCACAATGAATACCAAAATGTTCATTTCTAGCTTCTAGTATTTGTCTCAGTTCGAAGCTCCTGATAATTAGAAATAAAGACACTAACGCAAATGTTTCTACTGCTTCTTGTCCCCATATGGCAACCATTTGCCAATGTGTCATTTGAGGTCACGTGATGCTCTTGAGGTAGGCGCGACTTTCTATTGCGCACAATAATTGGCCCTGTGTGAACGCTGCTTTATATGCAAACGTATCGCGTCATATGTATGTTGTTGTTATAAATATACCGGAAGGAAGCTGTTCTTATCATTTATCGTTCCTCTGTAACAAGACATTCGTTTTTATGGCAGAAGGAAGTGACTCGATTGCCAATGATGCGCAGAAGTTTGCCGAGGACTTAGTTACTTGTGTTATGCAAAGAAGACATTCAGATTGGCTGCCATCAGAAACTTATAAGCCTAGCGAAACTTTTTGTTTATACAGGGGTGAAGTACTTGATTTTTGTGATAGGAGTGAACGTGCTTTAAGAAACGAATGGTGGCAGTACTTTAACGGCAAAACCAAGTCCATTGAAAATTATGAGAAATTCTGCTCGGTCGTGAAGTCCATCGCATTAAACATGGAATTCACCGTAGGAAAACTTCTAGTTCAGGTTCTCAAGCTTTCCGAGTTTGCTGCTCATCTTTATAATAGTGGCTGCATAGAAGCCCCCGGGACAGCCATAAAGAATATAGGTGAAATTCTACAGCATTTTCCAGCCTTTTTTGAAGTTGATCCTTCAGAAGAACAGTGTTTGCATGAATTTAACTTATAGCCATGGCTACTCGGTAAAAGTGTACAGAGGAACAATTTTTAAGACGTACAGATTTTAACTAATGACTTGGATCGCATGCGATTTGTTTTTAATTTTAAAATGACTTTTTGAATTTTTTATAATTTTAGAATTAACGTGCAATTTGTTGACTTTGACTATGTAAAGGTTATTTTATTTTATTCTTCCTAACTATATGCAATTTTTAGCAAATTTTTCTGTACCTTGTACGTATTGTAATAAAAAATGAATCTGTTTATTAATGCCTCTAATTACTTCATTCTTCTGTTGAAGCAAACAAGCTTACTTTGTTTAAAATCTCAATTCAAATCGGAATGCTTTATAACTTGCCTCCAATTGAATGATTTTCAAGTCTTTGAAATAAATTAATTGCTTCTATTTCAAAATTTTCCTGAAAAACGTGTTGTCTACCCTGTGACTTGCTAACGTATTATATCTACTATTTAACTGTGCCGAACAATGAAATTAATGCTTTTTTAAACAATAATTACAATACTGGGAAATGCATCTAATTGGAAGATCTGAATATCAGGAGAGTAGTGACAATGAGGATATAATGAGATTGAATAGGGTGAAATTTGTTAAAATAATAGAAAAATCCCAACTTCTACGAGATTCAAAATTCATTGGTAAGGACTTATGTCGATACCTATGTTTTTATTCGTAGGTGAAGATTGCTATTTAAACGCGAATCTGTTTCTTAGAATTGGTAAAAGTTCAAGAAAAAGGCTTTAGAACCATTCGTCTATGATAGTACTATAAGTGGCAATAGCATCATCGTTCTGCCTTCTATTACGCAAATGACAAATATATTTCCCATTGCCTAACTACAGTTTGTTTCAGTGTTATGATATGGGAACTTTTCGACGCAAATGGATGAGCGCTCCTCCGGAATTCTTCGTCCTTTTTCGACCTTGATTTCCGCCCTATTGGCTACTTTTTTTGTTCATTTTTTTTCGAGTGTATGTGAAGATTGTTTATTTTAATCAGTCTGCGAGTAATTTGAATCTATCTTAATGTAAAATGTAAACATCATCTCTTTATCTTTTCACCCCTATTTTGATTAATTGAACCCATCGTAATGTTTACGCGAAAGAATCCGTGATCAATCGATGACTTTTGATCCGTTTTTCGAATAACAAAGCCTCACTTCTCTTGATTTACATATAATTAGAGTCGAAAGGGACTCTTCTGGTAAAAAAAACGACTCTAACTATAGTGAATTATCCACTAGCATTGACAAAAACCTACACCTCCAGCTCCGTAATGCCCGGTTAATCTTTTCATTATTCCAGAAAAGAATAACGCCAATTTGGCGACTTTAGAAACATTTTCAAACGGCTGCCTCGAGATGTTTTTGTGGAGTTAATGAAATGACTGTGCATATATCTAGTGTATCGAAATTCAATAGTAAGAAATTAAAAGGCATACAAACCTTTTATATCTTGATTTTTGCTCGATTGTTATTTTAGAAGCAATGTCAAAGCTAAGTACCTGAGGACTTTTAAAACGCAATTATTTTAAGAAAAGCTCCGATACAAGCTAATGTTTGATATCTTTTGTTTAATAAAACGATTGAGAAATTTGGGAAAATACGTTATGATGCAAAACAATTATACAGGTAAGTGACATATGTTCACAAATTGTATGCTTTTTAAAAAATATTACTCGTTGGAGATTTCAAATGATTCGTAAAATCATCGTAAATTTTTCAGCTTGGTTTAGGAATGAGATATTTTGATAAAATAGTGATGGTGCCTTTGATAATTTAGTAATCAAAATTTAAAAGATAATTGCTGACTTGGTTTCAAAAGTAGTGTTCCAATAATTACAGCTTAATTTGAAAAGTCTATGTATTCCATGGGGTCATAGTTCATAGCAATATTTTAGTAGTAATATTTGTTTAATATTCGCATTCTTAAAAAGAAATTTTACTCTTGTAAATTTCCAACTCTTTGACAATTGGGTTCGAAATTAGATAAGAATCTGCCTTTTAGATGCTAAACCTTATATCAAATTTTATTTATTTAATGCTTTAAGTTTGAAAGATTAGTTTATTTGCATTTGTACAGGTAGACGATTTTCTTTTAAATTAAATTTGTTCAAAATTTATAAAATTTCAGCCATCAAACTTAATTTAGGTATAATATGTTGTTGAGGTGTATTATTCAGAATGCTTGATATAATGCTAAAAAATTTAATTTTCAATCTCAATGAGTTCGGAAGCATATACAGTCATCAAAATCGGAAGTTTGGAGTTAATTGGATGATTACGATTGCACTATATTTTTCATACTAGAAAGTAACTAATAAGAGTGCTTGATAGCTCAGATTATGCCTTAAATATTTTGAAAAAGTTTGGAAATTACAAGAATATTTCCTGAATAAAACTCGAAATATCAATCTAGACGTTAAAATAAATCTTAAATTTATTCCTATGCTTCCAATAACTATATGTGCATTTCGTCAATAGTTAAATATTTCCTTAAGCTTAATAATATGTTAAATTATTGCTATTTGTATGAAAAATTTTCCTTAAAAATGTCTAAAAATATCTCTTACAAAATATATTCCAATATTATTATAAGTTTGAACTTGTTCAGAATACCATAATTTTTGGAAACTCGGAATTCAGATTTGTTTCATATGTGTCATCTCCATTATGAAAATTTGCACATTCTCGCATATTAAAGTGAAAGATAAATATCATGTCGTCACACAACATAAATCTATTTGGAAAGTAAATTAAATATTGCCATTCACATGGATATAAGCTAAATTTTTGTGAATTTTTGTGAATTAATTTTATTACATTACTTAAAGGGATGATGGTTTTTGTAACCTTCTCTAATGTACGTATGATGTCAAAATGTAAAATATTACCCAATTTTGTAAGCATATATGCTATTAAATAATATTTTGGCTCCTTCAAAGTTTTATTTTCAGCTATATATTATTCTCCTAAATTTAAAATTGCTGATTGTATACCCGCCATTATTATTAGGAATAATAAATAAATAAACAGCTTAATAATAACAGCGATATTTTTGTTCCAAACTTTCACTTTTAATACAACTTTTAAACAAACTTTTATTTAATTTAAGTTATTTTACTATTTTAAATACTTTCACTATATTATATACCCTATTTGGAATCAAAGTATATCAATTCTCAAAATATTTAGCGTCAAGTCTTTGATTAAAAGCCATTTTTTAGACATATCTAAGTATTAAATATAAATTTTAGATATTTTGTTTATAAGTATACCAGGTTGTATCTGAGTGGGTTTTGAAGTAAAATTCTAGATTTCATTTCGATTTTGAACGAAATCTGATGAAGAAATTATATCTGTTTCTTACTTTATCCCGTCAAAAATAAACATGATAATTACAAAACTTAAAAAACCAGTTGAAAAAAAGAACATGGTTTTAGTATTTAAATTATAGATCTATTACAAAATTTGAATCTAATCCATCAAAAGTATAGTCGCATTACGTGTTCACTATCAGAGGCACGAAAACATATATAATAAAAAAACTATACCACCTCGAAAAGGAAATTTAGTGAGTCATCTTATTGAAATTGTAGTTTAATTTCGCCAAAAAAAGCTGCCCTAATTGAATTCTTGGTTCTCTTTATTGCACTATGAAGCACTATTGGCTCATTTCTATTTTGGTCACACTACGTGGATCTGGAATGGAAACGATACTGAACGTGTTGTCACCCCCGATTTTACCCCTGCAATCTCCTTTTTGAAATAAAACCTTGGCACATAACCGTAACACACAAGATCTGCAATTTTAATACGATAGTAAAGCAATAACATTTTTCTTAAATGTTTGCAAGAAAGTTATAGGAAGATTCCTGATTCTGCTTTGAATTTTGCAAAAGAATGAGCGGGATGTTTTTTTTTTTCATGATGGTATTATGGGTTCAAATGCACCGATCATAGATCGGAGAAAATATTTAAACTTTTTTCAAATCTAATTCGTAACATATTTTTTTCAGATTCAAATTGAACTACTGAACTAGTTTTTTCAATTTAACTAGTTACAACGCAAATATAAAATCAGATCTAATTCTGATTTGTCATAAGTAGTAGAGTGTATCGGACAAAACATTTTTTAACGATGCATAACTTAAAAAAAGGTTGGATCTAGAAATTTAAGTATTCAATTTGGCGTACTCGATGAAATCTTCTGTTTTGTTTATTTACAGTTAAAATTACTGGCAATTTCTCTTGTAATCAAATATGTTTTATGGTGAGATGCTCATGTTTATAATCGTATGTGCTTTATAAAATTACAAATACCCTATTAAATCGAAGAATCGTAAATGTTAAAGATCGAATTACGAATACATATCAGTTTAAATTAGCCATTGATTTAATATTGGATATTGTGGTAAAAAAGTGTATTTAGGAACTCTTGATTTGTTCAAATCATTTGATTGTAATGGATTGTAAAATCAAGACAGATTTGATTTATTTATAAAAACCGATTTTTTTTAAAAAAATGATAAAATGGATTATCTTAGAAAGGAGTATAAATTCTCTTTCGATTTGGTAACATTTGTGATGCAGTCATATGCGCCTGAGTGGAATACTTACAACTTATTACCAAAAACACGGGTGGAAAGTTCTTGTTTCACCGCAAACTTGTTAAACGCCGTAAAACGAATCCTGGACGGTTCAACAGCATACACAGCAAGCTATGCTTTCGACTGCTGGTTCAAGAGACAGCAGATCAGCTTGAAGAATATCAAAGATCTGATGCAGAAGGTGACGATTGACTTTTGCATGGAAGGATACAATCCAACCAAGTTTCTGGAAATATGCTGTTTTATTTCAGAGTTATCTGCCTTGGCTTATATCTACGGCGTATCAGGTGCCCCTCAGTATGCAATATTTTGTATCACTCATATTTTATCTTATTTCAAAAAGAAAGGAAAGTTCTCTGACTTCTCTTGGCTAGAATTAGAAAAATATGCTAAAGAAGTAGGGCTAGATGATTAGGTTTCCATTAGATGTGGTATGCAATTTTTGTCTATTATACTCCGGCAAGTAGAAAGCATATATTTATATTTTATATTAATATAAAAGACAGATTGTAGATAAATGTCTATCTACAAATATATATTATGTTTGATAATAGATATTTAGATGAAAAATATTATGAAGTGTATGAAGTGTCTATACTAATATTTGAATTACTATTTGCACTCAAGAGACAGTAGATCAGCTTAAAAAATATCAAGACCTGATGCAGAAGGTGACGATTGACTTTTGCATGGAAGGATATACACCAACCAAGTTTCTAGAAATATGCTGTTTTATTTCGGAATTATATGCCTTGGCTTATATTTAAGGTATATCAGGTGCCCCTCAGTATGCAATATTTTGTATGATTCATATTTTATCTTATTTCAAAAAGGAAGGAAAGAGATTTGGTTAAATTAGGAAAATTTGATCTTGGTAAGAATTAGGAAAATATGCTAAGGAAGTAGGGCTAGATGATTAAGTTTCCATTCGATGGTATGCAATTTTTGTCTAATATGACAAATTGTATGTAATTATTGGTATGTAAATTTTGACGGTATGTATGTAAATTTGACGGTATGTATTTTTTTGGTATGTAAATTTTGAAAGTATATATGCTGACGGTATGTAATTTTTGTCTAATATACTCCGGCAAGTAGAAAGCATATTGTTATATTTTATATGAATATAAAAGACAGATTATAGATAAATGTCTATCTACAAATATATATTATGTTTGATAATAGATATGTCGATGAAAAATATTATGAAATGTTTATATTAATATTTGCATTACTATTTGTATTAGACATATTTTTTAAAAGAAAATTTAAATTTCCTTTTTTGTTTTCATATCATTCCGAACCGATTTAGAAAAGGTTGTAAGATTTGCACTTGGAAAATACAACAATACTTTTTTTTAAATATTTATTATTTTCAGAAAAAGTGTTTTAATTGCTAACAATGTCCTATTTGTCTGAATATAATATTATAAGAGCTGTAAATAATAATATAAATGCATATACTATTTCCAGTCTAAAAATTGAACTTATTGAAAAATTATTCGAAAATATTAAAAGTGATTAAAATATTAGTTTCCAAAAAATTATGCTGCCTTTCTTAATAAAACTGTTTAAAAGTATAAATTACTATCATGCTAAGTGAAAATTTCCGAAATCTTGTTATTTTTAAAGTAATCAAAAAACTGTTTCTGGTCTCTAGTCTCTTATAAAAGTTTCAATAAACTATCTGAATTTCAGAAAGATAAATTTTATAAAAGCCGTTTTGTTTTGATGAGTATATAGAATAGTTTTGAAATTTATTGTTATGTAATTGTAAAAATGATATTTTTTTGTTTTATTATCATATATTTTTATGTGACATGCTCTGTCCTGTGATTGTTCATCATAAATTAAATTTTTATAATTTGTTTTGTTAGTAAAATTATTTTTTCAGTGTTGCATCTATATTTTTTCAGTAATACATTTTCGTTCTCTGTATAAAATTTTTCAACTCAATTAAGAAGTAAATTTGTTTTATTGTTTGAAAATAAATATTTTACTAATTAACAACTGTTTTCCAAAATGTTTCTAATTCTATTGTAAACAAAAATACATCCAGGTATATGCAGCAGCTAATTAGTTAAAAAATACAATATTCATTAAAAAATTACTTAGAAAAATTCATGCTGATTATATTAGTGAATTGTTGATCATATTTTTCTATTTACGACGCATAAAAAATATTCGCTGGTACCAGTTTTAAGAATCGGTTATGCTCTGTAATTTATGGGAACAAGATGCATTTGTCCCTTATACATGTATATTTGTTTCAGTTTGGTGTGATTTAAACAATTTAGAAAGTATAATTCAAATCCTTTTGTATCTAAAGATGACTTTTGTGCCGTTAAAAAACAAACTTAAACCAGTACATCTGCTTGTAACCAGATGAACATTCCATGCCACTAGCTCGAGGCAAAGAAGTACATTAACAGCTTTGAATTTTAAATTAATGTTATTAAACTTCGAAAATTCTAATTCTTATTATGTATTTATTTATTCATTTCTTTGCTAAGATTACGGATAGAAAAATCCAGACTAAATAATGAAACTGTGATAGTTAATATGTGTAAAAGAATGATTTTTTAAATCTTTATAATATATTTTATAGATAATTAAATTAAATACAAGCAGCTAAAATAAACAATCAATATTATATTTCATGATCTAGCTTGTTTTTATGATCCATAAAAATGCAAATGAGCTTGTCCTTACATTTAAAATAAACGAAGTGAATAATGTTTAAAATACTGCGTGATATTGAGTAATACCGTATAATATTGAATAATATCGTATCACAATATGAAGCGATATTGTGCTAGACGTTTTACTAGATTTTCAGCATCAATAAAAACGTAAAGCTCTAATCTTAGCCTAAGATGCATATTCTTGTAAATGATGCACATTATGATACCATTTAGTTTTTTTGATATATAGTAAAGAAAATATAGATATATTTCAAATGTTTCAATTTGGGTTCGAATTCTACATATGTACAGTTAAGGTTATCATATCTGTATCATCACTGCCATTTAAGTACATAGACAGCCAGGGTTTGCTGAAAGTTTGCCATTTCAGAGAAATCGACATTCTTCCATTTCTGACAGATATTTACGATTCAAAAATTGAAATATTTAGATTCGTTGGGTTTTTTATAGGGATTGTTCATTAAAATTTGAAGTTTTAATTTTGTTATTGTTGTTTCTTATGGCACTTGCCATGCACAAGCTCGCTGAAGTAGTCTGTGTTTTAAACCTAACCAGATTAATTGAATTGTAGTAGCGCCAACTAGGGCCAAGAGTACGACTTTTGCTACTCACTCATCACATTTGCTTGCACTGTCCCTTTTTACAGAGGGGCACATTCAACTACCTTACAGATAGAATACAGAAGAACAACCATGCCTGCAGGACTCGAACCCGGGACTCCCATATCACGAGGAAGACACGTTACCTGTTATGCCAGGACGCCAGCTAGATTTTTTGTGATAATTACAATGCATTTTTTTATACTTCGCTTGCAGAAATTTAAAATAAGTTCTCAGAAAATTTCACAGTTAATGGTAATTGAATTTTTTTGAACTTTTTTGTGTTAAACTTGACATTTAATTAGAAGGTTGTATGCTTAGCAATCTGCTGGTTTAATATTTAAGTAGAGAAAAATTTGAACTTAAAAAATCTCTACACTTGATCGTTAGGGATGTCTGGAGCTTGTTTTAAAATGAAGTAGTAGGAATTTGTATCTTCAGCGCTGCGGTAACTGATCAACAGTGTAATTTAACAAAAGGTTATATATCAAATAACATGACGACTCAGTGGCGTGCCTCTTTGGTAGCTCTTATTAAAACATTTATCAATATTATAATTTTTAAAAAGTGAAAACTTTTAGGAGTACAAATGATTTGATATTTCATCAAATTTAATTAAATAAAATTTAAGTCACGATTTTTTAAACATGTTTACTGCTACTATGTCTGAGATATTCCGATCATGTATATAATTAAATTGGCCCTTTATCGTGATTTCTTAATTGGAGTGAGAAGTCATTTAATTAGATACTGTTCGTGGGCCGGCTTTCTGACACAGAGGTAGCGCGTCCCTCGTGTTCTGGGAGTCCCGGGTTCGAGTCCCGGTTCGGGCATGGTTGTTCTTCTGTGTGCTATCCGTGAGACATGTGACTGTGCCCCCCTGTAAAAAGGGGCTGTGCAAACAAATGTGGTGAGTGTGTAGCTAAGTCGTACTCTTGATCCTGGTTGGCATTACATGCCATACGTTGTGTAACGTATATGATTAATATATATAATTATTATATAATAATAATCTTAT
The DNA here is from genome assembly GCA_026289955.1 of Argiope argentata. Classification (NCBI taxonomy): domain Eukaryota; kingdom Metazoa; phylum Arthropoda; class Arachnida; order Araneae; family Araneidae; genus Argiope; species Argiope argentata. The sequence goes on along the minus strand of JAOUZG010052315.1, from coordinate 1,939,771 downwards.
TCATTACTCAATCATGCGGCCTCTAAAATAATCATACAGGTTACTCGATAAATCATGTTCTATTTTAAATAATCCTGCAGGTTACTCAATAAGTCATATTCATGCTCAAATAATCATATAAATTACTTCAAAATTATCAGCAGAATATGTGTTTAGTGTTTGATTATAACATTTGATATATTTTAGTAAGAATGCTTTGTTCACGCAGAGTTCTTGCATTGCTTTATTCATTTCAGGTGAACTTATGCTATGGTAATCTGTCTTTATTGAAAGACATCAGATCCAAAGACGTGTCTGACACGCGCACCAAATTTTTATTTTCAAGTCTGCAATTAAGCCAAAGAATTAAATATTTAAATACGAAAAAATCAATATGAAACGATTTAGTATCCCAAATGGTCCATATATTATTTTTAAAATAATCAAATTAACAATAAATTACCAAAATAAAATGAGTTATCTAATCAGAAAGTTAAATAAATTCTTATGTCAAGTCGCTAATGCAAATAAGTTTGTTAAAGAAATTCGTTGCAAAATCAGCCAGGGAACTTTTGTAGAGATTGACGAGGTAACTAATACATGGTAGAAATGTGCTATCAAAAAGGGAAAAATGTCTAAGATATCATCTGACTTCCCAAGCTAACAACGAATGGACATCGATTTACGTCATATGATGACTCAGCGTAGTGACGCAGTAAAAAGTAAAGCAGGATTCAAAAGAGGGCAACTATTGGGCTCAGTGGATGGCCACGCCTTCTACAAGAAGATCGTGTGATTCCAATAGAATAGTAAATAGTTGCACCAATGAGGCCATCATTTGCCATTGCCCAATTGATATCACGTGATCTTGAGGTAGGCGTGATCTTCCATTGCGCCAAATAGTTGACTTTGTGTGATAATGCAGCCGTATTCTATACGGTTGTCTTTAGAAACTGCATAATTTGCTATATAAAGTTGCAGTTGACGAAGATTTAACAATTTCGGTTAATACTTTGTGAAGTTACTGTAGCAGTTAAATTACATCCTTATTTTATATTTTTCATTCTGAAAATTTTCAAATGGAACCCAGCACATCAAAGACTGATTGTCCTACATTAGATTCGGATTCTACAACCACACCGAGAGACTCTGGCCTGCTAAATTACCAAGGAATTGGGATGGCGACTGGTTACTCTGCCGATGATGAATATTCCGAACCAAATAGTGATAAATCAACAAGTGTTTTCAAGACCAGAAGTGACCAGAATCCCAAAGTAACCACCGATTCTCGGGACGTTTTCCTACTGGACCAAATACGTAGTTTTCTGAATCTTTCAAGAGCAGCCAGTGAGCAAAGAAAACAAATGGCTTATCCTTGTGCATGCAATCCCTACGAAACGATGCAAGAGCTGAATCTTGCATTAACAACAAACCAGCCGGATTCCCAATTATCTAATGAGTCTACTTGTAGATTGGAAAGTAAATGCCCAAAGTGGATAGAAAGCAAATTCACGGATAGATACGGTCGCCACTTTTCAGAGGATTTAGTTTTTGCAGTGGATGTCATAATACTTATTCGAAATTTAAATGGACTTCCATTCCAACATATTATTTACCCTACTAACAACCCGGCCCCAAAATCGCCTTGTAACAAAATCATAGATGAAGCTTTCACCCTTTTATTTAATGTACTTGCAGATGATTTTAAAGATCAGTTTGATGCCGCGATGAAAGAGAAAGAAAATTATAAAAATTTCCAAATACTTTTACTGAAAATTTCAAGAGACTGGGAAGGTGAAACCTTTAAAATAAAAGAATTGTTGTTGATTTGTGCTATGATAGCTCAATGGGCAGCCTGCGCCGAAATGAAAGGTATCAAAGAAGCTACCTACTTTGCTCCTCTCTGTATATGTCGTATCATACATCGCCTTAGAATTTGGACAAAAATTACTCCAAATTTTTGGAGAGATTTGGCTGAAGCAGCAGAAAATATTCTAGATTTTTTTGAGAATTCTTGATCATGCTGATAATGTGTGCGTTGGTATTTCCAAAACATTTTATGGCTTTCTGTAAAATATTATTTCACTAAAATTTGTAATTTTTATCTTTTTTTCATGTGTTCACGTACAAATGTTCGAAAGTTCTTTTTACACAAAATAAAGGGTAAATTATTTTAAATGTGTATTTTTAACCTTTTTTCATTCTTAAGAATCGGATGTATAATTATTCATCTAATACAAAGATGTTTAATCCTTCAAAATACACATATGCATTTTAGAGTGACCTCTCAGTTTATAATTAATTTTCAACTTCGTACTACGCTGTAGGTACTTTCAGAAACCACAATTAAATAATTAAGTTTAAATAAAAATTATGGACTGTCTTGACTGACGAGTGAGTATGTCACTATCTGAATTCAAATAATTAAGAATCGAAATTTTATCGGGAGTTAAAATAACTAAGATTCGGGAAAGACATTTTTACTAAAACGTTGAATAGAACAAAAAAAATAAACTGTTAATAATCAGATTTATGTTTTTTCTTGCAGGAAAAATTATAAATTAGTTTATATTCTTAGTATATATAAAAATTTTGCAAAATAAATTGACTTTAAATATACTTTCATGTGCTTAAATTTTACGAATTATAACAAAACTGCAACAATTTTTGAGATTTCTGAGCATGCAAATCAATTCCTTATACTCGCAAATGTATCATAATGCATTTTAATTTGTGGTGTGAAATTGTCTATTTGAAACTTTATGTAACTAAAACTTCATCTTAATTATTAATCAAAGATTGAATATTTTTATAACTCAGTTATCTGATTTTAAAGTTATTTAGATGCACTATCTGCTTATAACTGAAAATAATTTTATATTAACAATAAGATGATAAAAGTTAAGCAACATAACTTGAGTAAATAGAGAGATGCAAAGTTGATAAATTGGTACTTGCGTATTATATAGTCTCTGCCAACTATCGCCAACGGTTTAGTCATTTTTTGGCGACGGATTTATATTTGGCGCTAAAGGTCAACGGATTACTAATACATCATTGCCGGATTGCCATAATTGGTTATTATGGCTGATTTGAAGTCATTGGCGATGGCTTTAAATTTGGCGATAAAGTTGAGAGGTATAATATGTAAGTACCGTTACACTAACCCTGATTACTTCTTTGCTAAGTTTAACTGCTATCGTGCTGGTTGGATCGTTTTCACATTCTTGTTAGAAAATAAATATAATAAAAACCGTAAAATGGCAAAAAATTTCAAAGTAACTATCAGGAATTATAACAAACCTGCAACTAATATTCAGATTTCTATGCGATTAAATTAATCCTTACTCCCAAAAATGCATTATATGGCATTTCAGTTAATTTTTTGGGTAATAATGTTTAATATAAAAATACAGGTTCAAAACGTTTTTTTGAATGAGCTCAATAAGTTCTTTTTATGCAACATTGTATTTGTGAGAACAAACTTCTCTAACTGCTGTTTTCTTATTGAATTTTTTAAAAAAGTGGTTGACTTATTATATTTATATGACCCTATAACCAAACAAATAACAATATTACCATACAAAATAAACAAATTAGAAACATACATAATATATTATGTTAGAGCATGACGTTGTTTTTGGTGTCGACAAAAATCCGTAGGCGAAAAATAAAAATTTTATTATCTTCACGAGCATCTAAAAAAAGCAACCTTTAATAACGTTTACAAAAGATCTGATTAAAAAAAGTTAATGACTACAGCCAATAAAACCTAAAAGAATGTCATTTTGAGCACGTGATTATATGAGACAAAATAAATAAGAAATGTGATATTTTTTTAAGCAATAAATTCTAGACGATGTGTTTCGGATCGTTTGTAATAATACTAAAGTGACTCATTCAATGAAACAATCAAAATGAATAAAAGTATTTAATTTAATTTGCACGAGCACGTGGAGTTTGGCCGTTCAAGAAATGATGTTCTGACATGATACAATGAAATATGCATAGCAGATTTCATTTTAATGTTTTTATTTATAATTGATAATATTAAATATTTTACTTTTTTCATATTGGAACGGTGCTTTTTTCTTACCTATAAGAAGTTTGAAGTAATTAAGCTTTCTGAAACTCAAATATTCACTTTTCTAATAGATACCCTTATTGTATACTAGGATTTTTTAATCAATAGTTTTGAACTGCGCTTTCACGATGTTTAACCACATACGCACGTATACTTAGGATGCGACACTGAGTTATTTTAACGCGCACCAAAGCTGATTGCAGGACCGGTAATTATTCGTTAGAATCTGCCAATCAACTTGAAAAATCTGGTATCAAACATGGAATTATGGATCTAGTGTTAAATAATACCTTTGCATCATTCAATAAAGTACCAATTATTTCAATACAGTACCAATTATACTCATGAATAAACAATTGTTCTTGAAAGTTGTTTTGTTGTAATCAAATTTCTTTCATCTGAGTGAATCTTTCTCATCATAAAAAATAAGGAGATTACTGCTGATGATTAAATATTCATTAATCGAACCATGCTAAACCAAGCTAATGAATTATTTAGTTCATCATAAATAGGAAATAAATTCCTAAATTAAAATATTATTTTATTTCAACATTTAGATTTTCACATACTTGTACACGTGAATTCACTTTCAATTTATATTTAATCCATTTATTAAAACTCAGAAGCATTGCTAACCCACATATTCCCTGCCATATAATTCTTAAAATCCAAACCACCTTTCACCTATAAAATGGCAAAAAATTTAGTATTACATTTATTTCTAATACACTCTACGAAAAGAAAATCTATTTCCAACAAAAGGCATCGCTAGCAAAATCATTTTCCGGAAAAGAAAGATAAATAAAAGGCATTATCGTAAATTTCCTGAACCTGTAGAATGTTCCCGCAAAAGGTGTGCGTGGCCATTTATGCCAAAGAAATTCTTAACTCCCCCAGGGCGCTTAAAATGCCCCTCGGAAAGCAGTTACCATTTTTCTCTCTTGCTATAAAGCTGAGACTTTGATTTTCTCCGCCGTTGTAGCCAGACCCCAGGGAGCTCTCAGAATTCCTTAAATTTATTCAATTGTTGGTCCCGGGGTTTTTTAAAGTAGGGGATGAACCCAGTCAACATTTCAAGTGGATGGCGAACTGGATATAAAACTTAGACCAGGGCTGAATTTAAATCTGGTTAGGCCATCGTTATAAATCTGCTTTACTGTACAGTGTGTGATTAAATAGAAGAATTTTCAAAATCTCTCATTCACTTTTTTCTTTATACTTAACTAGCTCTTACCCGCGACTTCGTACGCGTGGGAATTTTAATATGTGTATATGTGAGAACTGACAGTCTAAAATGTTATCGAAATCGTAACCCGGCCGGACGGGCGCGGGGTGTTTCGACACCAAACGCCCAAAAATAATCATCTGCTGTCTGTCTCTATAAACTGAAGTGGTCTGGTCCATCAGAACCTGCCTCTAAGGTCCCTTTTCATGCATTGAGTCTGAAAAAAACGAATTCAGACTAAATTTTAGCCTTATAGAACGATTTGGGGTGTGGGGACACCCAGTGCGCGCGGTCGTGATAGTATTTTTCAGTGCGAAATCATGGCTTGTTCTATTCGTTCTATTCGGTCTTTTCCTCGTTTGATGTATGGGCAAGAAATGAACAGACTTCAGGAGATGTCAGAGGAGATTTCGTCAGATGAAAAGTATATCGAAGAATAATTAAACGATTCAGATAATGGTGACATATTCAGTGATCAACAGTCTGAATTAGAAGAAGAATGCGATTCTTCAGAGGAAGTTTGCGACCAAACTAGCTTTTTTATCGGAAAGCATATAAAGAAACCTGAGTCACGGAAGATTCTTATTGTACCCAAGAAACAAGGAAATGAAATCGAAAACCCTGTGTGTAAGGTGCGACCAAAATATATGTCGAGAACACTCAGAATTTGAAGCCGTATGTAATAACTACACAAATCTAAAATTTCAGATCCATGTGCACCTAAATTATTAAGAACATCGATTAGTATCAGTATTTTTATTTACAATAATGTATAATTTTTATAATAATAATATTTGTAAAGAAAACTCACCAAGTGTTACAGGGGAAAAGTTCCGTTTTTCGGACTCAGGCAAAAATGGTGAGCGCTTTTAATTTATTCATTAATAATTTTGAAAATTACGATAATTTAACACATTGGTTATCATTTTTCTCGCAAAAAAGTATAATTATCATAAATTTCCTTAGCAATTAATTTTTTTTTAAAAAAAATTCGTATTTATGCCATTTAATACGTTTGGGGTGTGCTGACACCCCACGCCCGTTCTCGTGTTACATTTCGGGGCGCCCGTCCTGCCGAGATATGTGAGAATTGACAGTCTAAAATTTTATCGAAACCGTATGCATGCATAAATTTTCAACGTCAATTGGAGCAACGCAAATAGGTGAATTTTAAGAACCAGTTAGATTAGTTAGAACGCGTAAAAAATTTGAAATGTATATATGTGAGAACTGACAGTCTAATCACAATGTAAAATATTATCAAAACCGTATGCGCGCATAAATTTTGAACGTCAATTGGAGCAACGCAAAGAATTGAATTTTAAGCACCAGTTAGGGTAACGCAACGCAGATTAGAAAATTTATTATATATTTTTTGTGATTTTGTGATATATTCTTGTGATTTTCTTCGATTAAACGTTGTTTGTTAACTCATATAGTATGTTGATTCTTTATCTTTTTTATGCTTAGCTTATTACCATCCCCAATGAATTCGTAAGTTGAATTTGGCAACACTCTGTATATATATATATATATATATATATATATATATATATA
>JAOUZG010052315.1:1904407-1928567 GCA_026289955.1 Argiope argentata | reverse complement strand
TCGCAATAAATAGCCTCGTTTGAACTCTGCTTAAACTATACTGCTGATGATTTCGGATTTCTGCTTGAACTGTTACACGCAGTAGTAGACCACTCCTACCTCAGAAATATCACGTGCTCGCAATAGGATAGTGGGAAATTGTCTCACCGGGGTAACTATTCGCCATAATCCCATTGTTGCCCGTGACTTCATTGAGGTATTTTATTAGCTTACAATAAATGTTCTCGTTTGAACTCTTCTTAAACTATAATGTTGTCGATTTCGGATTTCTTAACTATATATTTCAGTTTTTCACTACCGTTTTTTCCGGGCAAACAGTAATTTTCCTTAATTTGTGAATCGCTTGTCTCAGTTTTACTTTGTTTTGGTGAGTGAGACTATGCGAAAATTCAGTAGAATTTCTTTGTTTAAGATTTCATAAATGTTCACACAAAGAGGAAAATGGAATTTTCCGTTTAACTGAACCGAATTTAAAACTGAAAAAAAAATTCTAAATTACGCAGTTGATGATTTACCTAGATTTATTTATTTCATTATTGGTACAAAAAAAATGATTCCACACTTTTCTAACGTTGGTTGTGTCGATTTAGAGTTGTCTGTTATTTAGCTAATTGTAATTAATTTTTTGGCAATAATATGCATGCACTTACTAGTACTTTTCGTTGATGTATCCAGTATCCATATAGCAGGATTGCTGCCGACATCGACTAACTGCATTCAATTACTCAGGTAGACCAAAATTTGACAGGTAGACATTTGATATGCCTATTTGATATCCCTATAAGATTAAAGAAGGCTGGCGTCTTAGCATGGAGGTAGCTCTTCTTCCTCGTAATCTGGACGTCCTGGGTTCGAGTTCTGGTTAAGTAATGGTTGTTCTTTTGTGTACTATCTGTGAGGTGTACCCCACCCCTTGTAAAAGGGAGTTGTGCTAGCGAATGTGATGAGTGTGTAGATTAGTTGTACTATTGGCCATAGTTGGCGCTACCTCAAGAACAAAAGATGCTCTTTCGGATTAAAATCGCTGGCGCTGTCAGCGAGCTAGTCCATTTCAAGTTCCGTTAGTAACAACAGCAACAACTGATTAAGGCGATCAGGGACCTTTAAAATGACTCTTTGCAATTTCATTTTTAGCAATTTGAAATCTTACAGGAATTATGAGTAAGGAGGAGATGACATACAAAATTTTAAAGCATTATATTAATTTATTTATGAGTTAGAGGGGTTAATATAATATAATATTAAGGATAAATAACGTTAATAAAAATGCTCCATGCTCTCCAAAATTTTTCGAAAGCTCTCCAATTTTTATTATTATTTACTCTAAACTTTTTGAGACAAAAGTTGGGATTAATCTTGAAATTTGAGTACGAAATATCAAATTTAACCAATGTAATAACTCAAAACTGAATTTTTTTAAACGCTTTAGTAATTTTGATTTATTAAATTGGTTAATTTTGATACTTTGAAATCAAACTTCAAGTTTAATCCCAATTTTTGCTTCAAAAAGTTTAGAGTAAATAATAATAAAAATTGGAGCGCTTTCGTACAAATTTGGAGCGTCTGGAACATTTTTCATTAACGCTATTTGTCGCTAATATTATATTATATTAACCCCTCTAAATCATAAATAAATTAATATAATGCTTTAAAATTTTGTGCGTCATCTCTTATAGTGTTAATCATAATTCCTGTAAAATTTCAAATTGTTAAGTTTGAAATTGTAGAAAGTCGTTTTAAAGGTCCCTGGTCGCCTTAAAGACTTTTCAATGACATTTTTTAATCATCTAAAGCGTGCATTAACATTTTAATGGAATTATAACGCTATTTCTCCTGCCGTTATTTACACTTGCGTTGTCTCTGTCTCCCAATGACTGTCACGTTTGCATTTGGGATAAAAATGTTAATGTGATTACCATTTTTAAACAAGTATACATATTTTTAATTGCTCTCTTACAACATGTAGGATACTGTAAGACTGAGACCAAACTCTTTCAAAACCATTTAAAAGGAATAGGTTGATTGAAATCAGATTTTATGCAATAAAAACTTTTATCCCCTAATGACAAAACAGTTCATTCAATGTATATAAAACAAAAGGATCTTTAAAAAAAACTCCTTATTAAAAAAACATTTTGAATGAATACAAGAATGAAGATCGATATTAACTTTCGAAAAAAAATTTGACTTAAGAGTTGCGTATTTGAAAAAAAATGAGATATTTTCAAGATAACAAACTAATTAATGAGGATAATTGTATATTGTATTGTTGTTGTTTCTAATGGCACCTACCATGGACAAGCTAGCTGATGAATCAGCGGATTTAAGCCGAAATAAGCGTCTCTTGTTTTTGAACTAGCACCAATTGGGGCCACATTCTTAGCTACACATTCATCACATTCGCTTGCAAAGCCCCATTTTACTGGGAGGAGGCACATTCACACTTGTCACCAATAGTACACAAAAGAACAACCATACTCGAACCAGGATTCGAATCAGGGATGCCCTGATCACGAGGAAGACGCGCTACCACTGCGCTAGGATGATGTTGGATAATTGTATTGACCAAACTATTCAATAGATCTTCAGTAGTAATCATATGGGTTAAAAGACGAGCAGTTAGGAATCATTGGTTTTTAAAGTTAGAAGATATTTGCTTTGGATAATACATATTTCTTAAGTTCTTCCATTTTATAAAATTGAATGAATTGTGAGATATTCTTTTTACTATCCTCTAAAATATTAAGAACGAGCAGAAGTGAAAAATTATAACATAATAAGAAGCATTTTGTTATTCTATACATAAACAAATAACACAGTTATCGCTTAAATTTGGAGCACTAACTCGTAAGCAAATGGATTGGAGATTTTCCATCATTAAATATATGCAGGAAGTAACTTGCATACCAGCCGTTGCAGTTTGAACACAACTAAATTCAAACTTCCGGGTTAGCATGCATAGTAAATTGCTGGAGTTTTAAAACCGTGAATGGCAATTATTGCTGAATGCCTTTAGTTTTGATTTCGATTGATGAAAGAAGCGTTCTTAATTGAATTAAGAATAACAAACATTTTCTGTAGATTTTTGTGACGAATTATTTATGGATTGAAGAAAATGATTACTCATTTATGACAGAAATCTGTTATTATAATTTAATTCCTAAGATCCATGTGATCGTGATCTTATGAATATGACGTGTCAAGCACGTGCATTTAAACTTTTGTAGCTTTGGAAGTTTATGACTTCTTTTCTTTTGATTTTCTCTTATCTATTGTTTATATACTTCTGCCATTTACATTCTTAATTTTTTGGTGAGAAAATGGGTATGGATACACACACCGATCATCGTGTATTTGCCTTAGAACTTATTCACTGCGTCATGAAACGATACTGCCTGCCATTTTCTTCAATTGAGCTACACACAATGAACTGGAGAAGTATCAACAGACGGTTTACGCCAAAAATCCGTGAAGCTATCAGGACTCTAGTGCCAAGATTCACCAATTTCAATCACAATACGTTCAAAGAAAGCGGTGATACCGATGAGCAAAGATTCCAGAATTTGGTCAATATGTTGTTTATACTCTTGTTCCCAGACGGTTACAACGAAAAAGACTTCCTCACCTTTTGTATCCACGTCGCAAAAATGGCGTCTCGTGCTTTTTTACATGGATTTCGAAAAGCTCCGGATTTTGCTGTCAACGCAATTGTTGATTCCATGGATTATTTTTACTCCAATCTGGATCTGAATGAAGATTCGTGGGAAGAAATGGAAAGAATTGCCGAAGAAATCGTAAGTTGTCCCGAAATGTGATACATAATTTAAAGATATCTATTATGAAATTCAACTACTTTGAATCTATTTAATGTACTTTTGTGATCTCAGGGGAAGATAATGTGTAATTTATTTACTTTTGATGCATTGATTATTAGAAATAAGACTATTGATTGTTAATTTGTTTTTGAAAATCCATTTTTGTATTTTGTGATTATGCAATTGATTAATGAATATTAAACAATTTCATGTCAAATGAAGTTGACTTGTATTGTTTCTTATGGCCTGTATTTTATACATATGATTTGTTGTATTGGTACGATCGTAGTATAAACCCCCGTTTGGCGTACTTTCGAAAAACTGCCAATTCACCAACCACAAGCTTGCGCCGTGTCTTTCGGAAGTATCCTTTGACCAAAGCGAAAGATAAAGGGTTGCCAGACTAGAAAAAGCGGTTGGCCAGCTTTGGCGCGTTGTCGCGAACTTAGAAAAGAAGGGGGTTCATCTACGATTCAACCGTTGTATTTAGTGGTTGTCAAAAACATAAGAAAACTTGGGTATATTTTTGCATGTGTAAGAAAAACAAAGAAATTTTTTGTATCTGTGATCTAGTTTAAAAAAATGCATATTTAAAACCGACTATGTATATAAGTATTTTCAATATAATACAACTTGTTAAAAAATAATTCAATGTTTTTGTATACAGAGTTTAATACATCAAAATTTCCGTTGCTAAAAATTTCTGTAATTATATTATTTTCATATACATTTATTTTATTTATTCTAAAATTTCTATTCCTTTGTAAAAATTGTTTCAGAGATAAACAATGTTCTAAATTCGTATAAAAAAATACGTTTCTTAAACTGTGTAAACTGTCAAAAATACAGAATATCACTTTTGTAAATATAATTTGGCTTTTGAAAATATCAGTGTCCAAATTTTGAGTATAACAAATGAATGTGTTACAAGAAAATGGTTTCCAATAAATGTCTTTGTAAGTTTCTTTCTGATATATTCTTAAAATATTTTTATGTACTTTTATTTGAAAACTGAATAATCAATGTTTACAATTGATAACTAATATTTAAATTTGGAAATTATAATTTAGTTAGTTGAGAAAAATCATGTAGGGCTTTAAATGATTAACATAAATTGGGCATAAAAGATATCCATTCTGAAATATTTAGCTGAATATTTTTAATTTCATTATTAAATATTCATTCTACATTAAAGGACAAAGCTATTGTCCTTCATATTACAAAACGTTAGTATAGCTTTATATAAAATATTTTGGAACTTATGTATTAGACTTTCGACGCCAACAGTTTAGGAGCTCATTGGCGACGCCTTCAAATTTGGCTCTGAAGATCGACGGTCTCATAAGTAAATACCAATATTTTACTTAATTGTCATTCTCAAATAATCCATAAAGATTAAAAAATTACTAATAAATTATAAGATTGTTTCAGCATTACAGTAATTTTTTGAAAAATCATTAAATTTTCTATAATGTTAATTAAAATTTCAAATTCAAGGCATAGTGGCTTGATCATTATATAAGCTTGCTACATATGGTTTGTGTGCAGCATATTTTACCTTTTGCATGCAACATATTTGAAAATTCACATAAACGTACATTTCCATTAGCTGGACACAAGCGAAAAAGCGTCAAATTGGCGATTTTTTGCTTTAAATAGCTGTAAGAAATTTGGTGGATTTTTGCATTATTTGGCAATTTTTTGCTTGCACCTGTCAAAACAAACAGTGCCCGTATAAATCCTATATTCCAACAACAACAAAAAAAACATTATATTGATAAATCCCGACAGTAAAATTTCTCCTCAGAAGTCAATATGTAAAGAAAAACCAGTACTTTGGTATTATTTCTTCGACCTGTCAACGCTCGCGAAATGCGCCAATCTTTCGCTACCTTTTGGCGATAATATTAGGGTTTGGCGAAAATAGTCAACTGGATAATCTCAAAGTAATGAATTTTTTTTAATTATATCGTTACAAATGAAATGAATGTTGGCTTGGGCTTTGCAAAAATAAACAGTACCATCACAAATTTCGTGAAACAATTTTTCAAATATTTATTGAAATTAAATTGAAAGTTCTCAAATATATAAATTTGTGTTAATGACATTTCAATTATAAAGTTCTGTAAAAAAAGTAGTGAGAAGGGGTTGAGAAAAAGGCTTAACTCTCATCCATACGAACTAATTAAAATTCAAATTAAATTAAGTAAACTTTCTAATAATTTCTATTTTAAAAGTAATAAAGAAACGGGCTAATTAGAGATTTGACATTTGAATATTTAAAACTAATAATATGATTTTAATCTAAATATTTCTTTAAAAAATCTAAAATCGTAACTTTGTTAACTGAAATGCGGAATTAAAAAAAAGGCATTTTTCAGCTAGATGGGTATAGAATAAATCTTGCCGAATCTTTCTGATATTCCGACAAACGATAAGAAAAATAACTCTCTAGTTATGAGTATTATTTTTAGAAATCGGTACTTTTTTGTTAGCCAGGCGCATGCGAAATATCTCCAAAGATATTTGGAGAAATTCTAAATCATTTAACAACTTTTCGTTTCAAAACTGCTATATGAAATTTGGCGGAACTCTTCATTATTTGACGATTTTTCGATTGCTCCCAGTTCACGAAAAAGTACCGCAAAAACGCATCGACATTTAGCCTTGGAGATAATTTTAGCCTGCTAACTGAATATCAGCAAACAGTTTTTTGATAAATACACTATTGTAATCGGATATAATGTCCTATATCATCTATTCAAATCAAGGCATTTTAAACGATAGAGTGTAAAAAATTGTGTAACAAATTAAATTATTCGTCCGTACAAATCTATATTACTTTAATGTAGCAGTACTTATCGGTTAGAGATCATACGGTGGCGAAGGATTTTCTTAAGAAACATCAACAAGAAAATCAACTATAAGAGAGTAATATTTTCGATATTTTAAAACGCCTGACTTTGACGCAGTTTTGACTACTTTGACTTCACGATCCATATAATTTGTAAATACCAGGGGAAAATTTACCCATTAGCACTAATTATTATAAATTTCTTTAAAATTAAATTTAAAAGTTTAATGAAAATAAGAAAAGCTCTTAACTTTTGAGACTTGTTATCATGTCAGAACATGATGTTGATTTTGGGTTGAGGTTTTTAGTGTCAACAAAAATCAGAAAAAATTAAAACTTTATTCTCTTTTTTTTTATTAACTTTTTTATAATTAACAAAATGGTTCTTGGATTTATTATAAAAATTAGATAATTGCAGATGATTATGAATAATTACTAAATTAGTTACCTTTACAGTAACATTTATTAGATACAGTAACATATATTAGATTCTTGTAACTAATTTATACATTGGAAGTATTAAGGGGAAAATTATTAAACCAACCAATGAACCCTATCCATTAGTCTCTTTTCTGTTCCTTTTAGAAATTCATGACATTTAAATACATCATCAAGAGTTTTTTGTTCTTTTCAGCTTTGTAGTTTTGAAAGAAATTAATAATTCATAGTGCATTCCTTTTGAGAAGAACCCACAAAACGATTCCTTAAAGTGAACAGCTGGAACAATCTAAAATGTTTTTATTTCATTTGAAAGGTTATAATCGATAGCTTATTATATGAAAACGTATTGCCCTTAGTCGTCACTATCTATCATATTCTCTACTTCGCAAGATACAAGAAAAAAAATTCTGATCTACACTTAAAATTCAACAATTGGATACAGGTTTCAACATTATTTACTGCCAACTAGAATTTCCTGATCCTTGAATGAGAAAACTTCTATCATAGTTTGGCAAATAAAGTTTGCAATGATAATTTTGTTTAACTTTGCTTATATAATTCCAATGATATTTTTACTGATCTTTCCTTACATAACTACAATTATATTTTTGAGTACTTCTCCGTTATCCAGATACAAGCAAAAAATCGCCAAATGTAGAATTCCGCCAAATTTCTTACAGCGATTTTGAAGCGAAATTCGCCGAATAATGCAGAATTTCGCCAAATTTCTTTTGAGATTGTGCCTGGCTAAGGGAAAAGTACCTATTTGTGATTAATTTTGCTTACATAATTACAATATTTTTGTTTAACTTCGTTTATAAAATTGCCATAATATTTTTTGTCTAACTTTACTTTTATAATTTCGTCTATATTTTAGTTGTATTAAGGTTATGTATGTAATCAATATATTTTCTTCGTAATCAGTATATTTCTTTGCAATTTACTTGTAATCAATATATATATAAAGCCTTAATTTTCGGATTCGAATCTTTTGACAATTACTATATTTTCTCTATATAGGAGGGAAAAAAGGGGGGAGGGACTTACTTCTCTACACTTTGATCTTAGTCAAAAGGCCGAGAAGTGATGGGGAGGGACTTACTGAAAAATCAATTTCCCGATGTATATTTATTTGACGAAAAAAATGAACACTCTTTCGAGAGATGAAAAATGCGATCTAATCTTTGCCCTACATCATTACCGTTTTCGCTTCCAAAAATTGAAGAGCTAAATAGATGTGCATGAAAATTTTTGAAAAAATTCATTCAAATTTTTCCCATCATATCTCATCTACCTTCACCCTCAAAAATGTACTTGGAAGCTGATGAGTTTAGGCAATTTTACTCAGCCACAATAAATCAGATTTCACAAAAAATGATTTATTTTTTAAATTTGAAATATGATTGAATTTATTTAACAACTACACATGAACAGAGTTGCATATGTTTTACTATATAATCTTTCTAACCATTTTAGGTGAAATTTTGATATCGATCTACAACAAAGAATTTTAAATGACTTCAATGATTTTTTAAAGTATTCCCCATCTATATTTTATGTTGTTGTTATGATACTCCTTATTCAATGACTGCTATTAGCTCACTCTCTCTCTCCCTCCCTCCCTCTCTCTCTCTCTCTCTGTATATATATATATATATATATATATATATATATATATATATATATATATATATATATATCGCTAATAAATGTTTTTGATTCAACCATTCCAGTTCAAGTATATTTTTTAAATAGTGGATGATATTTGATTTTAATACAGTTTTTTCCAATGTTAATTCCTTAGTTTATTAATTAATTAATTAAAAACTAACTTTCAAACCAAAAATCATTTTTAAGCTTGCAAATAAATAACGAATTCAGTTAGTTTTTTTCCCCACACTAATAAAGTTAGGCTTAACATATGTTTGGCCGGTTATTTTTAACGATTCTGTTTATTTTCATAATGTTTGATGCACTTAGATTAAGCAATGATAATTAATCGATTTTTCCTGTTCATTTTGAAGTTCTTTTGATTTAAAATAATACAGAATAAAGAAAATTAGAAATTTCTAATATGTATTGCGTTACTCCAAACGGTGGTGAAAATTCACGCATTTTGCATTGCCACAAATGGCTTTGAAAATTCAATTCTAATATAATTTTTTGATCAGTTATTCATAGTAATTGCATTTCTTAGGCCGAGGGTAACCTGAATGATAGGGTGGTAGATTTGCATCCTTTGGGCTGGGAGTTCGAACCTTCCAACGAAAAGATTCTGCGTATATGGACGTTAAATCTGTCGTGCTCACAAAGTACTCCATGTGGAATGTACTAGGGGCACTGGGTCAGTGGTGATAGTTCTCTATTTCAGATTTAAATTACTATCTATGTATGAATTAATGAAATGCATGAATGAAGTCCTTACCATAAAAAGGGTTTTTGACGTATGTGAGCTAGAATCATACTTCTGCCCTCGGTTGCTCAGTGGCCCACACTCTCAGAAGCTACTGAACCCTTCCTTCCTTTCTAAAGTGGAATACGAGAACAACAGCAATTGTAATAATTTAATAAAAAGTGAAAAATTAAAATTCTTCCTAACTTTCACCTAATAACCGAAGTAGGAATTAATTGCTAAAAAATTATTTTTTATATTATTTGTTTTCATTTTTAATACATAAATTGTGCAAAGAAAAAATCTTTTAAATCTTAAATAACTCTGTTTTCTGTTTTTTTAAGAAATTACCTTTCAGTGCCAGAACACACTATATAGATATTATTTTGTAAGTGAAATTGAAAGTTCAGAGTGTTGACTACACTCTGAACACTCAGTTAGCAGATAGAATAATTCTCGATTTGAGTATAAGTCTCTGGAAAATTTAATGCATGCATAGGTCTGTATTATCGTCAATTAAATGTGCACAAAATGTTATGACTTGAAAGAGGCTAGAATATCAAGTCAGTCCTGTTTCTTGTAATCTCATTACTGTTTAAAACTGCAGCTATCATCGCTAAATAACTTCATACAGCTTCAAATAGGATCTGATCCTATGTAATAACAAGTGTAATTAAAAATGTGGGTCCCATACAGCTTCAAAATAGAATTTGATTTGATGGAAAAACCAGTGAATTTATGGAACTGAATCTTACTGATTGAAGTGATGATGTTGATGTCGTGTCCGCTTTTTTACCACGAAAAGAGGGGTGCAGTAGCTTCTGAGGGTATGGACCCCCGAGCACCCGAGGGCAGAAGTCTAACTTCTAGCTCATATGAGGATGAAGCAGACACCCACACACTTGTACAGCCTCTTTTTACAGGGAAGCACATTCACACATCTCACAGAAGAACAACCACGCCCGAACCGGGACTCGAACCCAAGATTCACAGAATACGAGGAAGATGCGCTACCTCTGTGCCAGTAAGCCGTCAAATGGAGCGATATGGCAGCGTTTTAAATGTCAAGTAAAATATATTATTTATAATCTTATTATCACCAAAGAGCATTCGTTTTCTAAAGTGACATGGAAGAACAAGTGCATATACGGATACAAAGCCTGTATAGTTCAAAACAAAATTTGATCTCTTGAAGAACTAATGCATATACGATTTTAGACCTCGTTAATTAAAGGCACTCAAACTGGTGAACCTTCACAATGTCTGTAATGGCAAGTCAAATGAATTCTTCCTCATCACCTTACTATTAAAAATACAAGATACATAGGAAAAAATTGTCATAAATATTCATCATAAGACTTGATGTCTCGAATAAACTAGGACCGTGGTGGCCTAGTGGTAAGGTTTCGGCATCTGAGACGTAGGGTTTCAGGATAGATTTCAGATTCCACCTAAGAATCGTCATATAAGGAAGTCTGTTGAGTGTTAAATAGATAAGGCAAAAAGTACTCCATCTGGTGTGGAGGGGACAGGGGGTGCGAGTTCAAGGATAATCCTCGTCATCTGACCACGATTTAAAATTACGAGGTCTGTACAAAAATAGCCCTTGTGTTTTTTTACAACGGGACATTAATATAACCAAAATTAAACTCGAAAACATATATACAATACTAACATACGCAAAGACTAACATGTATGCTAACTGACATATATGCATACTAACATATATGCAAAGATGTAGAGTTCACCAATGAAGCACTTTTACTGTGAAATTTATTATGAAATAAACGAAAGCGGAGGTAATGTCATTTAAGTACTTTTTTCATAATCTCGCCAAGATTCAAAACTTCGAAGCTCAATACAAATGCAACTTTAAAACAGAGTTTATCAAACATTTCAAAACTAGGCTCAAATTTTGTTGGTGTCACAATATCTTTTTAATTTATGCTATTTTCAGTATGATTCAAATAAAACTTTGACTTATTATGCAGTTAATCATTTTTTTATGTTGGCGGTTAATTATTAATATTATCTGGTATGTCCCTTACATATTTCCAACGAAACAATCCATGTTTTTGCTTTCTCGTATTTCTCGTCTATAAATAGAAAGTATTGTATACGCGACAGTTTCAAACTCAGGATTTCGACAAATCTCTTCGGCTTAGTCTACCTGTGGTTGAGAAACTTTAGAAACTATATCTTTTTGGAAATTATATGTCAGAGACAAAGATAACGAAAAAAAAGTGAGCAATGCGGATGAAATTTAGTGTAAGGTCTTAACACGAAATATAAGGATTAATCTTAAACAAAATCTGTTTTAAAAAAAATGTCTGTACTGCTGTTAAAACATATGTTATTGCTATAATTACAAAAGGAAAAGCGTTAAATAATTATAATTCTGCACAAAGATTTAACATCTTTATTGAAAACTGTTATCAAATTTTGATTGAAATTCAACAACCAGGAGTTACTAGACGATAATTCAACATACAATGAATTAAATATAGGAAATTTGGTTTATTATTTTATAACTGCGTTTAGAATCTTGCGTCAGGATTTGGTTTTGAAATATGCTTTTAATTCGACACACATATTTTCAGATACTATTGACTGCATATCAGGAATTCATCTCTAAAGCGGTAATTACGTTAGTTCAGTTTAGTTATGTTAACTTCCAGTCGTAAAGCAAAAATTGCGGGAAAACAATTACAGCTAATTAAGAAAAGTCATCCTGTAATTTTTTTATATTTACCGAAAACACAAATGTCCAACTTTTTTTTCTTCATAAAATTGAATTTATTATCAGATTTTTTAGAACTTGCTTCTACCTAAGCTAAGAATTAAAAAAAAACTAAAAACTTAAAATCAAGTCAGACGCTATTTTTGGTTAGAGCTTGATAAAAACAAGTATAAGAAACACAAAACAAAACAATAGTGGTGCTGTTTAATTGCATACAATTAATATAAAAAACGGTAGTTTAATCCAAACTTCTAATCCGTGTTCAGATCGGAACTTATAGCAATCCTACAGCTGACCGATTCCTGTATTATTCTCGATTTTAGCGGCATATGGATTTTAACGGACAGTCGTGCCTCTTTACAGCACCTATGGAACTGGGAGCAAGTGGGAGACATAACGAGCATTAACATTCTAAATACCATCCATCGACTTACTGCAAAGCACAACATTCACTTTCAGTGGGTCCCTTCCCCCATTGGACTTGAAGGCAACGAGAGAGCTGACGCCCTTGCTGTGGAGGTTACCCCTGATGAAGTTGGTAATGTCCACACTTTCACGTATGCAGAGATCTCCTCAGTTGCAAAAGTGGAGACAAAAGAGCTTTGGCGTGTTCCTCCGAATAACTCCTGGTACTTTAGAGATTGTCCTGGAGGTGCCCTCCAGAATAGGGGTGATATTAAAACAAAATACAGATCTCTCTCGATTCATCAGCGGATATATTAAAGGTAAAGGTATTTCCCGGACTGTCATTGGTGTAAGAGCGCTCCAGCTTCTCAAACTCACATTTTAAATTGTCTGTGTTGCACTTGCCGTGGACAAGCTTCCGCTGATAATATCAGCAGATTTTAAGCCTAAGAAATGCGTCTCTTTGTTTTACAAGTAGCGCCATCTAGGGCCAAGAGTACGACTTAGCTACGCACACATCACAACCCTTTTTAGGGGGCGGACTACATTCATGCAAAGTCATTCATACATCTCAGATCATAATTTAGACCTGAAACAGAGAACGATCACATGTGGCCCAGTACTCCCAGTGATATTACTCTCGATATGGAGGACTTTGCTACCACGAACAGATTTCACGAGCAACAATCGCCACACACTCGGGGAATCTTTTGGCCGTTGATCTTCGAACCCGTAACCTAAGGAGTACGAGTCCAACGCTCTACCAACCAGGCCATCCAGGCCCTTAAATTGTCTAAATTTTACAAAGCATGACATACTCAAAGACTCAGCTCTATTTATGGACTTTTTGGAAATATTGGGTTTTATGGAGATGGTCTTGCACTGCTGGGCCATCTGGGATTAGTAATAACAACAACTACAAAAATGGCAGTTTAAAACGGTAACTAAATATATCTGGCATTGGTTCACATATCCAGCATTGGTTCAAATCGATTATTATACCGGAAATGACTAAAAAAAGCGGAAATCATTGTTTTAACACTAATCTATACGCGATACTTGAAACTTGTGATTAGAAATAAGATGTTAAGCAGAATTTTGAATAGTATAATATAAAGAGTAGAATACCGTAGTGAATTCAATTCTATTTTTTACGAAATATGGATACTCACGAGAATATTTTTGCAAGAGATATTGTCTCACTCGGCATGAAGCATTATTTCCCAAATGAAAACTCTGACACTTCGAGTTCATCACTTCCGTTAGAGTTGAGAAAACGAATTTCATTTATAATAGAGAACTGCAATTGGGGATATATCTGACATTGATTCAAATATCCAGCATTGATTCAAATCGATTATTATACCGGAAATGACTTCAAAAAGCGGATGTCATTGTTTAAACATTAATGTATATGAGAACCCTGAAACTTATGATAAGAAATAAGGTATTGCACAGTATTTCGAAGAGTATAATACTATAGTGAATTCAAGAAGACTTTCCAATTCTATTCACGAAATATGGATACTCACGAGGATACTTTTGCAAGAGATATTATCTCGCTCGTCATGAAGCATTATTTCCCAAATGAAAAATATGACATTTCGAGTTCATCACTTCCGATAGAGCTGCAAAAACGAATTTCATACATAGTAGAGAACTGCAAATTGGAGATCTATTTCCTTTTTACCAGAGAATTCAGTGAATCTTCACTAGAAATAAAAAATGAAGAGTATTCAGCTACTATGAGTGAATTACTGGATGACTTTTGTGTTGACACGTTTGATGCTTATGGATTCTTATGGTTTTGTATCTTATCTTCTTGCTATGCAGCGCTTGCTCGAATGAGACACTGCTCGAACAGTGTTGACGAAAGCATAAGGGTAATAAATGAATGCATGCAAGATTTAAAATTAAATGATCTTTTTACTGATAAAAGTTGGAAAGACATTGAAATAGCTGCTGGAAGGGTAATTGCAGGTATAACGAACTTCAAAAATGTTTATAACTTATTTTAAAGACATATATTAGGATTTTTTTCTTTTATGCAAAAATATGTTTTGGACGATGCATTTATCACTTGGACTGCGAGAAGTAATTTTGTAATAAGATTTCTGTAGCAAATGAGGTTTATACTTGCAAATTTGTCAGAAAATCTAGTATAGTCTAATAAGTAGTATTATAACTTGATGAAAATTAGTGTTTGTTAAAAAATAAGGGTTTGTTTTTAAATCGAGATTTCATGTTAACTTAAAAGGCATTTGTGATTAACTCGTGAAGTGTTTTGTTCTTTTCTCTGACTTTTCAATATATCCCAAATAAAAATAGTTGTTTTTAAATAGATATTCTGTTAATATTTATTGCATCATAATAAACATGACCTGGGGGTGATATACCGATAATTTTATCTCAAATTCTCTATTAAAATGACCTTAAACACCGTATTGCATGACATTCAAGTACAATAATTACAAAACATTAATCTTTTACATAAATTTAGCTTTTTTACTGAATGTGTTGTGTAAACCTCGGCGATTTTATAGGTGAATATATCAGGTAATCGTTGAATATTCATAAATTAAACATAAAATTCTTTAAAATATTTTATATGTTTAATGTATATTAAAACATATGTTAATGCACAAAAGTTACTTATTTCTTTTGCATTACGTTTAGTAATTCTCGCTTATTATGTATATATGATTTATTTATGATTACTAATAATTTTAAAATTTCTGTGTTTAGTCTTTTGGCTAAAACCATCGATAATTTTTTCATTTAAATGCGAAACATTTGAACCATTAATTTTGTCACCCCATTTACATATTTATAATTAGCTGAAATATGCAATTTCTTCCAGTTAAACTATACAGGTTACTGTATTACAATTAGAATCGTCTATTACAGTAATAATAAATTTCAAATGTATTTCTCAAACAAGAATTCCATAATATTTTTGCAATTTATTAAAGTAATTAAAACTTAAATTAGATTGAAACTCTTACGATTTGCGTGTTATTTTCGCATCATTCGAAAACTTTCACTTTAAAATAATATCGTGAGATCTATTTCTCATTTGTATGTAAGACTGCTCTGATTTTTTATGATTCGTTGAAATATTCAGATATGCATTTTGTGAAAACAAATTTTAATTAATTCGATGCATGGTGATTTTGTTTATTTCAGATTGTTATAAACTTTTCTTTTTACCTTAATTATATATAGTACATTTTTACGATTTTTAGATACCAAAATATAATTTAAAAAGCAAAAGTCGTACTTCTAGCCCTAGTTCGTGCTACTACAAACAAGAGAGGCTGATTAGGCTTAAATTACTGACTACCTCAGTGAGCTTGTCCCTGGCAAGTGCATAAGAAACAACAACATCATCTAGTAGTTAAACATTACTACTAGCAGTCATAGCATTTAACCTCGGTGTCCTGGCATAGAGGTAGCGCGTCTTCTCCATGATCTGGGAGACCTAGGTTCGAGATCCGATTTGGAAATGGTTGTTCTTTCGTGTTATATATGTAAGGAGTGTAAATGTGCCCCCCCCCCCACGTAAAAAGGGTCTGTATAAGCGAATGTGATGTGAGTATCAAAAGTCGTACACTTATCCCTAGTTAGTGCTTCAACAAAACAACAAAAAAAACTGATTAGGCTTAAATCAATGACAACTTCAGCAAGCTTGACAATGGCAAATACCATAAGAAACAATTACAACAACATCTAGTTGCTAGCAGCCATATTACAGTCATAGCAGCCATAGTCTACATTCTTGCCAACAGCCATAGTATTTAACGCCGATGTTCTGGCTTTAATCGTAGCGAGTTTTCCTCGTTATCTAGGGGTTCCAGGTTAGAGTCCCAGTTCGGGCATGATTGCTTTTCTGTGTTCTATCTTTAGAGAGTGTGAATGTGTCCCCTCTATCAAAAGGGGTTATACAAGCGAAATGTTGAGTGAGTAGCTTAACTGAATGACAAGAAAGACATCCTAATTTGAAAATTTCAAAGCACACTAGTGTGAGGTCATTTTGATTTTTGACGTCAGATATAAAATACACCTGACCTACCAATTTGGATTACTTTAAAGGAATCAAATTTCAAAGCAAGATCACCACAGAATGAATGGCGCAATTTTCCCATTTGTCCACCCCTCCTCTTGGTAGTATTTAAAAAGGAAATTTTAAATACAAAGTGGTACAAAATTTCATTAAGTCCATAGAAAATAAAAATATTTAACTGGTTGGTCTTTACGAATCCATTTGTATTTCAATTTTGAGCTTACCAGTGAATTCATCTTAAATATTCCTTTACGAACTAAGATTGTTACTATTAATTATTGCATAAATAAGAGTTATTGAGTGGTTTTCTTTTTTACTTTCTAGAATAAGTAGTATAGAGAAAATGCGTAGTGATCATTAAAAAATTTGGACTCGAGATTTTGACGAATCTTTACTTCCAAAACTCTCTGAATTCGAAGAAAAAAATTTTTTCTATCAGTTTGTCTGTAACTAAACGTACCTTGAGATGGACCATTGATATTTAGTTTACTGTCTTTTACACACAATTTGTAGATTTCTATCACATTTTGAGTGAAATATGTTTTAGAGGAAGTCCGTCTTTCCGGGTGTTACAATATATGTTAAAACGATAATTATGAAATAAATACACTAGATAGAGGAAATTCCTTGCACAGATTTAGCACTCACAGCGTAGACGTCTGTCCAATTTTGAGTCAAATCCAACACTGGATTGACTATATGTAGATTAATATTTTCAGAAACATGTAAACTACTAGAAGATATTATGTTCCTAATGTTTCTAATGTTAGGTAGAAGATATTATAAAATGTTTCATGGATGTTTTTATATTTATTATTATTATTACATAAGATAGTCCTTAAGCAAGCAAAGTTCATCTGTCCAAGAGACATATGAAGAATAAATACGTTTTATGTTCTCGTCAACTGTTTAAGTAGATTCAAATTTTTCTACAAGAATTTGAGAAGAAGAAAAAAATCTGAAATATTTACGACATTATAATGTCAGTTAATTCATCTAACTAAGTAATTTTATGGCTACAGGTGCAGTTTTATGTCAAATCAAGGGCAAAATTATGTGAATTGATTGGAAAAAAGGCATCCAAAATACGAATTCGACTTTTGTATACCATTAATGGTACTTACGTATTATATCGTCTTCACCAACGGTCGCCAACGGTTTAATAACTCATTGGCGACGGATTGCCATAATTGGCGGTTTAGCAACTCATTGGCGAAGATTTCAAATTTGTTGATAAATTTGGACGGTCTAATACGTAAGTACCCTATTAACGTATGCAGTGGATTAGTTGCCAAATAATTGAAGAAGAATAACACAACAGAAACATTTTAAACGCTAAATTAATGCCAAAAGTTAATATTCCACTACTACTGTTCTTTAATACCATATAAGGTATTTCCTCGCATGAAAAATTATTGGAAGGTATGTGAGAAAATTTTGGAGAAACAACTCCCGCTGGTTTATTCTTGATTTTACTTAGCTTCTGCCATGATAAGAAATGTAATAATAAATTAATAATAATTTCATCTTTATTAAACTTAATGAAAAATAAATTAATTCTGAACTGAACTAATAAAATATTAATTCTATTAAGAGAGCGTTAATACTGTTCCTACTCAAACATAGATGAAGTAATATGTTACTTGCTTTCTAGTATTAATGATATTTTTTTTTTATTTGTAATTGAGTGTTCTTGTGTAGTTTGTATAGTTTCAAGTTTGTCTTTGTTCTATTGCAATTTTGATTGGGTTTGGAAGTAATGATTTTACATGATATTGTGTTATTTATTGTCTTTTATTTTGAAATATCGGTTTATAGCTAAGACTTCATTTTCTGGGGATTTTCGGATCACTTGGGGCCAATAATTTTAAGCGAAAGTCAGATCCCTCACAGAAAAATCCTTTGTTTGAATCCTTGCCTGAGAAAACCTTCAGACAGGAATCCTCATTTCTTTTTGAATATACCATATATATGTTGTTCAAATTTTTCATTGTTAATGATACACTTTTTTATTCATCCACTCAAGTTCAAGTAACATTTTTTAAACTTGTATTGGATAAGAATTGATGTTAATACAGTTCTTTCAAATAGTAATTAATTAATTTTAATTAATTAATTAAAGAATGATTTTCTCGCCAAAAATCTCCCTTTCCCCATCTCTAAATAAGTAACGAATTCAGTTTTTCCCCCACTCTAATGACGTTAGGCTTAACGTGTTTTCGATCTATTATTTCGAACGATTCTGGTTTTTTTTCTTAACTGTTTGCCGCATTTAACATTGTTAATTAATCGATTTTTCAGACTCTTTTTCAAGTACTTTCAAATTAAAATAATACAGAATATAGAAAATTAAAAATTTATAATCTGTATTGCGTTACCCTAATTGAAGTCGAAAATCCACGCTTTTGAGTTGCCATAGTTGGCGATGTAAATTTAACGTTAATTGATTGTGTACTGAGTCTCTTCCTATTTACTTTTAACGTACATAAACTTCATTTTGTTTTGTCCAGGTTTAATAATTTTTTGATCAATTATGTATATTAATTGTAGTTATTTTTAAAAAAGTATCTAAAATAAAATTTTTCTTTTTTGACCTAAGTCGGAATTGATTTAATTTTTTTTATATTACTTGTTTTTATGAATCTTTTCATATACATTAACTTGATATTTTTAAAGCATAATTATTAGGTAGAAGATATTATGTTTTTAATGTCAATTAGAATATATTTTGTTCCTTATGTTTCTAATGTTAGGTAGAAGATATTATAAAATGTTTCATGGAGGTTTTTTACATTTATTATTATTATTACATTAGACAGTCCTTAAGCAAGCAAAGTCAGTCTGACCAAGAGACATATGAAGAATAAATACTACGTTTTATGTTCTCGTCATCTGTTTAAGTAGATTCAAATTCTTCGACAAAAATTTGAGAAGAAGAAAAATCTGAAAAATTTACGACATTATAATGTCACCACAATGAAAAATTCTTCCACTGTAGATAATGGACAATCATCACGATTACTTCACTTATGTATATGAATGAATTAGCGGAGTTAAAAGAAAGACTTTACTTGAAGACTAAAACAAAATATGAATTTCTTAACATTGAATAATAGCAACTTGCTGAATAGTTTCTCTGTGCTTAATAAATTCGAAAGTTAAGGAAGAAAGAAAGAAAAACCGAGAACACTTGCACCCAGCTGTTCGAAAAGTTTTTTAAAAAGTTCAAATAAGTTCGAGATGATGCGTTGAATAATAATTAATCGAAGAGGCTTTTGTTTATTAGAAACAAGACTGTTGCCATGGCAACGAGGATCGAAAGATCAAAATTATTAATATTATTTTTTTAATTATATTTTTGTATTTTTCAATAGGTTGTTTACTTCAAAATTGAAAGAGAAATTCGTCTCCATTTTGGGACATTTATGAGAAAAAAATGCAAAGGCGATGCATCTCTCTTTAGTTAACTTTTCAAACAAATTCTTTATTTGAATCCTCTTTTAATAGTTGGTGCCTGGAATCACCAATCATAATCCCTTATATTCCAGGGAACTTTTAGTTTTTATTCTATTTCTACATTATGGCATACTTGTTTCAAAAATCCTTCAAATTGATTAACAACATATAACTTAACTACTTTATTAATAACATACTACTTTAATTAATGTAACCAATTTCGTCTCGTTGTTAGTTCTTGGGTGAAAAATGCTTATTAATAACGATGCTTTTTAAAGATTGTGTGTGTTGGTATTCTATGGCCAGACTGCTGTGATCTTTAGTCATTTATGTCGCACATGTATACTTTTGGAGTATGGGAAATAAGTATTTGCGATTGATTTTTAAGAATTTTTATTTCAATTTTATTAAAAGCTAAATAAATGTTTGGCATTGCAGCATTTTTACTTCCTCAAATATAATTACATGGAAATAAATTTAAAATCATTTCCAAAATTTTTTTTTCAAAACTATATTGTTAATGCTAAAGATATAATCGCCGTGCAAACTTTAACAAAGTTTTTCATTTAAAAAAAAACATTTTTTCATAGTTTTTTTTACAATAAATTACAAAGGTGTTTTGGATTACAAACTCTTCTTACTGTTTCATAAAATAAAATGTTTTCTTCCCATGCTGAAATTAAAAAAGAGCGATTCTTTTTAATATTTGAGGTAAATAAAGTAAATTTACAATATCACAAAAATTAAAATATAAATAAAACGGGTATTAAAGGATGTCCGTAAAATAACATTGTTGTACGTGCCTCCATTAAAAATATTCTAGTGTTACGTTTTTAGCGTAGAGGGTTCGGATTTAATGGACTTTACTTGAGGACAGCACAAACAAATTTATTTACAGGATGACTGGATAAAGTAAAACTTCAGATAAAAAAAATCCAGCAGTAAACAGTCACTTACAGTTTAAATACAAGGCTTACGCACGATAAAAACAGTTTTCGTATAGCACAGTAACAGTAAATCACAGCGGACTCAATAATACAACGTTAACAGCAAACCTAAACACATCTCAATAATCCTCTAGTCCAGCGAGGCTCTTCTCTTCCAAGAGGGGAAAACTCTCAACTCAGTCACTCCGGCTACTCGTCCCTTATATAGTCGAGGAAGCGCGTGCCCCGAAACACGTGAAACTTCTCAAAACAACGCACGTGATCCAGCGGCTTCTAGACTATTCCTTTCGTCAAACCAACCAAGCTGGCGCGTAGCTCCTCACCAAACGTCGCCATCTTTCGCGGGTTTTCGTGGCGCTCGTCCGCTTGTAACACTTATAAAAAATAAATAAAACAATTATAATAACCTGACGTTATAATATCAGGCAGTATGGGGGATTAATGGACATGAAATTCAGTCTCAAATATTTATCTGAAACCAAATATAACTAATGTTATTCACGAATCAGCTGGACTCACGTAACCACTAGTTTTTAATAAATTTACAATGTACATAAACTTATAATGCAAACAAGTATCGAAAGGGAAATTTTAAAATCACACTGAGGTAAATTTGAACTTATTTTCATCAATCTGAAGTCGAAGATTATCCTTGGCGCGGCAAGGAGCATACTAAACGTAACTTTTACCAAAAAAATATTTACCTTTTTTTTTTCTTAAGTTTTGCAAATTTAGGTATGTTACCTTTCCGATTTTACTTTTTTTTTGTGTGTGTAACTATCCATCATTTCAATGCGATACATAAGGAAAACGATAAATTCAAGGACACCAAACGACAATTTATACTTAAACATAGAAAATTTGAATCTATCTTATGTATACAAACACAAATCAGCTTCTTTCTATGAATGCGCTGTTTACTTACCATCTTATAACTGGCCAAGTGTGAACCCGGGTTTAAGCTGCATGCTCGTGCCAGTTTTATACTCGGTACGAGTTAGGCATGCTAACTGATTGAAGGTGGGTTAGACATGCTAATTGATTGATTTGTGGGGTTTTTTTGGCTCAAAAACCGGATTAAACATGCAATGTATGAGTAGCTGCAACTACATTTTTTTCTTTCTAGAGATTCTAGGGTCACGAATGATGCATTCTAAAGAGCATTCATAAATAAATATTCTGAATTTTTAGAATTATTAAAAAAAAATTAAAATCCTGCTATTCATCGGATATCAAAATTAATAATATAAAATGTATATTTAACATAGCAATAAGTATTTAATGAAACATCTCTAAAAGACATGTTTATTGAAACAGTACATTAAATCACCCCATACTTTTTTTCTGTACGTATGGTGTTTTACCTTGAAAAGTTGCAGAAATTTCAACTAATGTGCATTTTTTGGAGTAAATATATGTTCTGCGCTGATGTGCTTAATGTATGCATATTTTCTGCATTTCAATACTCTACATCAGATAAGCCAAAGAAAGAAGAAGGTCAATTATCCTATCTCCTTGATATTATATTCGTACATATTCTCACAAAAATTTATTTTTCCAATTATTCAGAATTCCATTATAAATTTATTTTACTATTTTAATATGCAAAATTGAAACTTTCAAAAGCTAATTTAATATTAAAAATGAGCAATAAAATTGTAATTTGTTTTTGTTTTACTTTTGATACTACAGTAAATTTGACATTTATTAAAATAGTCTGTATAAATAGGAAAAAAAAATACAATAGAAAACCCAAATGTCTGATTATGAAAGCAACTAATTTCTTAATTTCAGTCGAATAATTCAGTCAAAAATTTAGACTGTAGAGTAATTTAGACAAAATTTAGACTCAGAGTAAAATAAGTACGCTAATAAGAATTTCAGTTTTATTTCTTCAAAAATAAACAAAGATCCTCAGTCATAAATCAAATCGTTAAAATGTAAAAATGTTTAAATGCTTTGATAAAATACAAATTTGTCCTCATACTTTAAACATTTAAGTTTTCAACAAGTTTCTTTGAATATTCTTTAACAACAATTTCAAACATTATTTGCGCCAAATCCTGGAATTTTAAAGCTTGGATTCTATTACGCAATTGGCGGATAACATACAATGGGGCATCCGTGAATCCTTGTATTCTCGCAATTACTCCAACTTGACACATTATCACACTATAATTGAGGAATTCACCTAAGTCGTATTCTCTATTTATCGACCACTCAGTAAAGTCAGAAATTAGTCTTAAAATTAACTCATTATGAAAATTTTGTAAATTAATACCATTAATAACACCATCTTTCTTCTGATTCCAAATATATTTGACCACCTTTTTAATATTTTCATCAAAGTAGGAAATTGTTGCTTGCCAAGTATTGTCGTTCAGGAACTCAATATAAGCCATAATATTCATAGCGAAATCATAATCTTCTGGTCGCGTTTCAAAATATAATTGCCCGTATTCTAATGAAATGTCACTAAGCGTCAAATGACTTAAAATAGCTGAATTTTCTGTATCCCCACTACTTCCATTACTTACTGCCAAAAGTTGATAAGCAACAGCTTCCAAATGTTTAGTTGATAGATCAACATTTGTAGAATCAACTTGTCTTCCATTGGCTATATAATCACTTTCTGAACAATTCCAATATCCAGGATATAACTTTGAAGGTGATTTACTCCCAATACAGAGCGATTCAAATTTTGGAAAGTGATGTTCGAAGCCTGATGCCTTTGTTAATTTTTCAATGACTGCCAATTGTATATCCGATATATTTCCACTTGCAGAATGTACATCTGAGTTTTTTTCTTCAGTTATGTAATCACTTTTAGCATAATTCCCATATCCAGTATGTGCTCCTAAAGTTGATTGACTCTCAATACAGAGTGATTTAAATTTTGAAAAGTGCTGCTCGGAGCCTGAAGCCTTTGTTGATTTTGCAATGATATGCAATTGTTTATCTGATGGATTAGAATTCAGAGAATGTGCAACAGCGTGTTTCCCTTTGGTTATATACTCATTTTCTGCACAATTCACATATCCAGCAAA
>JAOUZG010052315.1:1884140-1904397 GCA_026289955.1 Argiope argentata | reverse complement strand
TACTCATTTTCTGCACAATTCACATATCCAGCAAATGCTTTTGAAGGGAATTGATTCACAATACAAGGCGGTTCAAATTTTGGAAAGCCGAGCTCGGAATTTGGAGCATTTAAAGATTTTTCTATAACTTTCAACTGTTTATCTGATGGATTAGCATTGACAGAATGTGCAGCAGCGTGTTTTCCTTTGGTTATATATTCACTTTCTGCATGATTCACATATCCAGCAAATGCTTTTGAAGCTGATCGATTCCCAATACAGGATGATTCGAATTTTGGAAGGCTTTGTTTGAGAGCTGAAGCATATGTAGAACTTTCAATAGCTTCCAGTTGCTTACCTGATAGATTCGTACTTGCAGAATGAACATCAGCGTGTCTTCCCGTGATTTTATACTCCCTCTCTGCAAGATTCACACTTCCAGCATGTACGCTTGAAGGTGGTTGACTCTCTTTCCAAGACCAATTTCCAAACTTCAGTTCAAATTTTAGTGATCCGTGTTCGGAATCCAAAGATTCTGTGGATTTTTCTTGAGAAAAATTCTTCCATAGACTGAATTCAGGATAATCGCTGATAGAAGAACTGTCTTCAGGTGAGTTTTGTTTAATACTCATTGAAAAAAATTAAGTCAAAGACAATTCAAGAGAAATAACACTTCCTTATTGAATGAATTTTTTTAAAATCTATTATTCTCCTTTATTTTAAATTTTTCGATTAATCTTAATAACTATTGGTGTCGAGTTGGTCACACTGTCAGATTGCCATTTCCTTAAATGATATGAAATATAATTATAAGCAGAAATAAAAACAGTTAATTTCACTTCAGTACAGTTTAAATCCTACTTTTAATAGATATGCTTATACATTTTTGAGTAGGTTGTGGTTATTGAATCCTAAGTATCAACTCTGGGACTGGAAGACTGTTGGTTCGAAAATCATTTTATCAGTGAGCTTTCTTGTAAATGAGCCATGTCTTCAACTATGACTCTAATTTCATCTCACCAATGCAAAAATCTAAAATAATCC
This sequence comes from Argiope argentata, assembly GCA_026289955.1. Lineage (NCBI taxonomy): Eukaryota > Metazoa > Arthropoda > Arachnida > Araneae > Araneidae > Argiope > Argiope argentata. The sequence goes on along the minus strand of JAOUZG010052315.1, from coordinate 1,903,374 downwards.
CAATTATCCTACATGTGGCTTCAAATAGGAATCTGAATAATCAATTTTTTAACAATCTGAATTCGAAGCTCTGGGACTGGAAGAGGGCTGGTTCGAAAATATTGATGATGCAGTATCGTGAATTTTAGAAGATAGATGAAATTCGAATATAACATAGTGCAAGATAATTATAATATCGCCTCATTTTAAATGCTAAATATGTGTATTAAATTATATCTACATTCTCTATATACATACTCTGTACATTTTGAAATTATCAAACTCGAAACGAACAGAGAAATCGACTTCTTGCAATGGGGTTCGTTCAAAATTCTCTATATATCTATTGATTTGGCCATGCCTACATACAAAAAGTTTCATTCTCCATTTAAGTCAAAAAAATTTTGAGATACTTTATTTACAAACAGATTGATGGGAATAATTCTATTATTGTGTTTTTTGAACTGGAAGAATTTTGAAATGTAGAGACTCATCGAAATATCGATTGTGGATTCTTTGACGATAGATCTTATAGATATTATACATGTGGATTAAGGAAGTAACCTCAACACGGAATGATAACACACATCATGGAAAGCAAATTTCATCCTATGATGTCTTGTTGGGAGGAAAATTACAGATGATAGGGAATCCTTGGCGCCTCTGACGGAAATCAGTCTGATGAAAATTCATATTTTTTTATTCATTAAACGTGTTGTAAAATTACTTGAAGAACTATTGATTCTCCGTTAGTTTGTACTTTTGTACATATGCAAATAACACAAATTTATAACGGAATAATCTAAGTATATAAAAGTTGGGGACTGATTTTGTGACTTCAATTGTAGTGGTTAATTTTAGTATGAATTGGTTGGGAAAAAATTCTAACATTTATAAAACACAAATGCTGCCGGCATCATGACATAGGGGTAGAGCGTCTTTTTCGTAATCTAGGGGTCCCGGGTTCGAGTCCCGTTTCGGGGATGCCTGTCTTTCCGTATTCTATCTGTAAGGTGTGTGAATGTACCCTCCCATTAAAAAGGGACTGTTCCAGCGAATGTGGTGAGTGAGTAGCAAAACTCGTACACTTGGCCAAGTTGGCTCTACTACAAAACAAGAGGCGCTGATTTGGCTTCAATCGCTGACTAACTCAGCGAGCTTGTCCATGGCAAGTGGCATAAGAAACAACAATACAAATTCGATTTTCGGTTATAATTTATTGAATTCCAGGAATTGATCGCAAAAAAACTTGCCAAGGATGACACATTCCTTAAAAATGTTTAATTCACGACAAAAGTTAATATTTCATAATTATTTTACCCCCAAAGAATGAAAGGCATTTTCTGGCATCTTGGCATTACAAGTTTATTAGAGAGAAATGTTTTTTCGTGAAAGTTTTAAAAAGAACACTAACGTTGGTTAAAATATTGGGTAGCTTTCTGTTCGCCAGGTGCCAGCGAAAAAACACGCCAAAAAAATTAGATGGAATTCTATATTATTTGGCTATTTTCGCTTTTAAAATTGTTGTAAGAAATTTGGCGGAATTCGACATTATTTTTCGATTTATCACTTTTAAAATTACTGTAAGAAATTTAACGGAATTTAACATTATTTGGGATTATTTAAATTTTATTTTAAATAATCCCATTATTAATTATAATTAGGATTATTTTAAATTAATTTTTAAAATTATTTTAACATTTTCGGAGAATTTGACATCATTTAGCGATTTTTTGCTTTTAAAATTATTCTAAGAAATTTGGCGGAATTCTACATTATTTGGCGATTTTTCACTTTTGAAATTACTTTAAAAATTTTAGTGGAATTTGACATTATTTGGGATTTTTTAAAATTTATTTTAAATAATCCCATTATTAATTATAATTAAGATTATTTTAGATTAATTTTTAAAATTATTAAAAAAAATGGCGTATTTCGACATTATTTGGCGACTTTTCGGTTGACAGAAAAGTATTAAATATTACATTTCTTAGATTTTTCGTTAATAATTGATGGTTAAAACTTTAGGATTTGGCGTTGTCTTTTTAAGCATATAGTAAGTGGAAATAAAGAAACAAAGTGAGATATATTCAGCCCGGAGCATTTTTCAAACTAGAAAACAAGTAGAGCATTCATTTTTTTTTTCTCTCGAGAACCCCAGCATTCCCGAATTCCTCTTCAGAGGGTGGAATTGACCGCGATGTTCGTTTCTAGTCTGTAAATGAGAGTGGGAAAGAAAAAGTGTAACACAATGTCGCTCCTGCGGTTAGTTTGCCAGAATTTTATAGAAGGAAAAAAAAGGAACACTGATTGAATTGGAGCGTAATTACTTTGTAACTGATGATACTAATTTGCCAAGTTAAGAAATAAACTATTTTTGAAAGCCAAATTCGAAACAAGATGATCAGAATTCATGTGGAATAAGGTTAATGCATTTTTTTTTTAAATTTGAAGTAACCCTTTCGAATTTTTTTCATGCCTTTTTGTTTCTTATAGACTTGTTTTGTAATTATGGATCATATATTTCCGAAATTACCTGAAAATAAAAATGAAAAAATCAAATAAAAATTGTTGTTTTTCTAGTTATAATCATTAATTGATAAATTAATTCATTATAAATGTATTCATTAATCAATAAATTAATGAATATAACTAGATTGACTAATTGATTTTAGTATTTTAAATTTTCAGTTATCAAATGCTAGGGCTTTTCTAATATCCTTATCTAGAAGTTAAAGCTTTCAATAAAAATTTCTAACCTTTTAAAAATATTTAACTCATTAGAATTGAAATGCATCAGTTACTCTGAAACTTTATTGTATACTTGTTATGTTCAATGTACGGTATAGTACGTTGAAAATATAATATGTATAATCAACATTTTTTTATCATTTGAGAACATGTGATTTCTCTTTGTTTCTCTTCGCGTTTAGGGTTATTAGAAAATAATGTAGAAGGTTATCACATTTGGAGATTTAGCCTCAACTATATATATATATATATTTAACTATATATATATATATATATAGTTTTTTTAAATATCGATGCATACGTAATGTGATAATTTCGTCAATGTTTCAATCCGGTTTAAACTGGTTAATGACTTAAATAACTCAATGTAATTCCCTTTTTTTCATGCATATAAAATATAAGTATCCAATTCGGGTCATGCATTATTTTTTCTTGTTTGGTTAGTATTAAAAAGAGCCCTTCCCCCGTCTAGTTGGGGGCTATTAAGGAAATATATGTTTTAGTATTCTTTGAATATTCAAAGAAACTCTATTTGTATTTCCAATCAATGGTTGAACTTCTGTAACAAAAAAGTGTAGGCAACCAGTAATCAGTTAATCACTCTTAACGAATATGAGGAAATTTTCGCAGTGATTTCTAGACGCATTGGACACACCCCATAGTCTGTAGAATGAACGTTTGGAGTCTATCAATATTGACAGAGTAACTATACGAAAACTTTTAAATTATCCAATTTAGATATTTTTTAAACTAACATTTTTCACATTCAGTCATAAAAAATTAATTTTATTAAAAAAAAACCTTCTCATTAACTCTAAGGTACCCATTACAAATAAATAAATAATCGTCAATTTTAAGTTATAATGTAAGAACATTATTTTCTAAAGACATTTTTATCTTAACTAATTTAAGTCAGTAACCATTTTAAACCGGTTTGATTCAAACAAGAGGCTTCTTTATCGGTCTCTATTCCTCTCTCTGTACACAGGTACATATAAATATTTATATATAGATAAAAATGATGATTTTTTTAATTTACATTTTCAATTTTTCTATCTGGCAAGCAAGGTTTTGGGTCTCGACCGATTCTAAGAGGAAATAAAAACTATTATATTAAAGTTCTTAGTCAGCCTTTTAAAAACGCAACATCTGTCAAAGAAGCATACATAATTATAGTACTATACTTGAAAGGAGGTAAATATGTTTTTCCCTTAAATTTCAGAGATTTAAACCTCCTAACCAAAACAACATGATCGCACTTGATAAAGCATTATTGTATTTCAAAGAATGTATATTAACCATTATTGTATTTGAAGTAGAACGCAAACACATTATTATTTTTGAAGAAAGACCATATTTGTATAAGATTTTCACGTATGTTTTCCGATAATGATGAGAATAAGGCAGACACACTACACATAAAACAATATTATGATATTAAAAGATTAATAATACAAAAGGTTACAATTTTATTTAATTTCAGCTTCATGGAATTTCAGTATTTTGCTGTTAACAGGCAGACGTAGTAAAATATGCTTTAATATTATAGTTTCTGATATCTTCGTGGGTCGGACATTAATACGAGTCTGAAAGTGGAAGGAAGAATTATTTATGATGCTATATTAGATTTCAAAAAAGACAAAGAAATGACAGAAGGCGTAATTGAAGGTAACATGAGTTCATTAATAAATACTTCAGAACGTATCAGAGATCAAATGATGTCGGCTGTTGAAAATAATAAGTATCTTCAGAGAAAGAAAATCAAGAGAAAAATTAATGGTATCTAATATAAAAAAGAAAAAGTCCAGTGATTAAAGTATTCGTGGTTTTTCTAAGCATAAGTCCACAAATGGTCACTTTAGTCATTCCCGTTCGAAATGAACCACTCATGTTTGAAGTTCAATGTTTGAATCATGCCGTTCATGTTCATGTGTAATTTTCGAAATATGAAGGAATACGAGATAATTTTATAAATCTGTTTATAGCGGCCTGTGTTCTGGCATATAGGTAGAGTGGCTTCTCCTTGATCTGGGCGTCCTGGACTCGAGTCTCGGTTTTAAAAGTAAATTTGTTCTTAAAAGAACATCAAATTATGTGATTATTTAATTTATTATTAGTAAATTTGTTCTTAAAGGAACATTAAATTACGTCAAGATTAAATTTATTATAAGTAAAGTTGTTCTTAAAGGAACGTTAAATTACGTCAAGATTTAATTTGTTATAATTAAAGTTGTTTATAAAGGGACATTAAATTACGTTAAGATTTAATTTATTATAAATTTGTTCTTAAAGTAGTTCATCAAATTATGTCAAAATTTAATTTATTACAAGTATTTTTTTTCTTAAAAGAACATTAAATTACGTCATGATTTCGTTTATTATAAGTACATTTGTTCTTAAAGGAGCATTAAATTATGTGAAGATTTTATTTATTATATGTAAATTTGTTTTCAAAGGAACATTAAAATACGTCAAGATTTAATTTATTATAAGTAAAGTTGTTCTTAAAGGAACATTAAATTATGCTTTCATGGACATTGTAATCAAAATACTTTTAAAACTTTTAAAAATACTTATTGAGATTTATGCAAATATGTATCCTTTCTAGGGCATATCTCTTGACAAACAGAATTCTTTCAGTAAAAGTAAATGTCAACTAAAATTTGCTTTATAGCCTATTTTTTCTTACGTCGTTGAAATGCAGCAGGTTTCCTGACGATCTCCTACTGTGAAAACACATTATTCTAATGACCACCTGTCGTCCGCATCAAAACATTTCAAGCTTTCGGCGACGGTAAAACGCCTTATTCTTTTATACTAATGTCACCGGATATATGTTTCTAACGTATTAAGGTGCAGTTTAATGTTGCCCCAGTATATAGAATAGCAATTCTCTTTTACATTACACAATGACGTATAGACTTAGATGACGTGTCACCTCTGACTACTATCACAGTGTCGTCCTGTTTACAGTTATAAAGCTTTGCGAACTAAATGACATGTATATAATATATTTGATTTCATTCGTGGTGATATTTTTTATTAATGTTATAAAATATTGTTACGTTTTTAGCGTAGCGGGTTCGGATTGAATGGACTTTATTTGAGGAAAGCACAAAGAAATTTATTTACAGCTATTTACAGGTATATACAGGATGACTTGGGAAAGTAAAACTTCAGAAAACACAATCCAGCAATAATCAGTCACTTACAGCGTAAATGCAAGTCTTACGCACAATAAACACGGTTTGCAAAACAGCTATAGTATAGCACAGCAACAGTAAATCACAGCGAGCTCAATAACACAGCTCATTAATAACAAGTGAAAATCTGCTAGTCCAGCAAACCACTTCTCTTTCTTGAGAGAACAACTCTCAACTAACTCACTCATTTCGGCTACTCGTCCTTATATAGCCGAAGAAGCGCGTGCACTGAATCTCGTGAAAATTCTCAAAACAACACGGGCAATCCAGCGGCTACTAGACTATTCCTTTCGCCAAACCAATCAAGCTGGCGCGAGTCTCCTCGCAAACGTCGCCATCTTTGGTGCAGTTTCGTGCCGCTCGCCCGCTTGTAACAATATTTATATTTTTCAATTCTTTAAAATATACATATAATTGTAGCTTTTGATGCATGCGTTTGTTCATATGTTTTCTTTTTAAGATTTTTCCACCTGAAAAGATAAAAATAAATAAAATTTTATTCAGATTCTGGAAATTGATTTGAAAAAACACATTATCTATTTCTTGAAAAAAGAAAGAAAAGCCTATAGATCGGATAACAATAGATAACATGAGGCCAATTTATTTTTTAAACATTAAGTTTCAGCTGATAAATATTATGAAATTATAGGTTCGAAATATGAAACACTAAAATTACTCAACACTTTTTAATAATTAAATTAATTTTTTATAAATAAGAAAATATAAATCATATGATTAATTTCCTATATAAAATTTAAGCAAATAATATTTTTAAGAAATGCACCTTGAAGTTAGATATTGAAATAGTCATTTTAAGAAATCATATTTATATAGAAGTTTACAAAGAATGATAAGAATATTACTATTACTTAAATTTTTAAGAAGATGATAAAAAAAGTCTGAAATATACATAGAAGATTTCATTGTAATGTATCATGTGAAATCATAATTTCTTGACGTCCAAGCATCACGTGCTCGTGAAAATTAAATTATATTTTAATTCATTTTAATGGTTTCATCGAATGAGTCACTTTAGCATTGCAAAAGTTAAACAAACTTTGTATCGTATTTATTGTTTTAAAAAATATCGCATTACCTATTTATTTTATTTCATATGATCGTGTGCTCAAAATGACATCTTTCTAGGTTTTCTCTGCAGTAGTCATTAATTTATTTAAAAGCTGATTTTTTTTTAGGTGCTCGAGCATAGTTTTTTATTTATCGCCTACGGATTTTTGTTGACGCCAAAAACCTCATTTTAAAAACATTATATCCCAACATAATATCGTCGCAAACTGCCATGTTTTAATATAACGAATTTAAATCATCTTATAGTGACAAAGTATTGTAACAAAATATTTTATATTATTTCAACAGCTTCCTAAATGAATTATACCTTCATTTTTTAAAATAAGTCTTTTAAAAGATAATTCACCTTTAATAATTTAGTGATTAATGTCGGGTTAATTCGAATTGATTTTTTCTTGTATTAATTTTCTTTAGATTCAAAACTTTGTCATTAAAAATGCGGATAAGATAAAATGCAATATAAAGATAATTTTATTTTAAAACTTTATACATGTATATGCTTTAATTCATGATTTAATCAATAGGTTCCTGACAATAATTCAAAAGTTTGAGGTTCAAGAAGTAGATTAATATTTACTTTCGGAACGCAAGAAAATAAATGTATCAGCTAATTATAATATCGTATGTCTTTCCAATACGTATATCTTCACAACTCATATTAGTACTTTACACATAAAAAAATATAACTTTTATACATTGCAAAATGCACATTCTTTCTAAATAATCATATATGGCTACCAATAAACTGTTAAGATCTAAAAAAACTGTTAAAATCTCACTATTAAGTTCTAAAAATATTTATTGTTAGACTAAAATCCAACAACAAAGATCAAACCAAATCTTTAAATTCATGCTATTGATTTTACCTAATTATATTTATTTTTCAAGAAATAAGGTAACATTTTATGCACCGAAAATATTTATAAGCGAGACTGAAAATATCCTTTCTTATTATAATAGTTTTTGACAGAGCATCGAATAACACGGAGAACATGATTCCTAATGTAAATTATGGATTGTAGATACTAAAATCCTTAAATTGTTTCATTAATTAATTTCATTAATAAGCATTTTTCTGTCTGCTTGAAATTTCATACCATAAACAAAGATGCTAAAATCAGATTTAAGAAATGGCAAACGAATGAATTAAAATATATTTAATTATGAAAAAACATAATGGTATAACATTTCGCAACATTGAATAAAAATGTTCCAAAATAAAATAGAATCATCGCATACAAAAATTCGTTGTTTCAGTAATCATCTTATAATGACCTATAACGAAGAGCTCACTTAAAAAGTATTTTTAAGCAAGTAAGGTTGGGTTATAAGATTACATGAAGTTTATTGTACAAGTTTACAAGTCTCGAAAGTTACCAATATCACCCTCTTTCTCAAAATATGAGATCTTGTAATATCTTCTGCACTCAGATGATTACACAAGTAACCAACTATGATGCGACAACTTCATACCAATGATCACCTTTCAATTTTTCTTTGAAGATTTCATAAAGATGATATTTAACTTTCTTCCTTCATATTTTCAAGAGCCGACATCGTTTGAATTTTGATACGTTCTGAAATAGTTGTTAAATTACTTTTGATACCTTCGATTATGTCGTCTTGTATTTCTTTTTCGAAGTATAGTATAGTGTCATAAATAATTCTTGCTGCCACTTTAAGGCTCGTAGTAATGTTAGACCTTTTGGCGACAACTGCATAGTAAGATATAACGATACACAAATACGAAAATGTTTGTGGATCATAATCATCTTTTTTAAAATCATTTACCATCGATTCTAATAATTCTTTGAAAGTCGTCTCATTCAAATCTTTGCCAAATCGAGCAAGCTCCTCTCTATACAGAAAAAACATTTCCATCTTGTGGCGATTCAAAAAAATTCTCAGAGGAACTGCGATTGCTAATGATATCTCGGTCTGGTCGGGAGGTTTCTCTTCACCAGGAAATAAAACATAACTGACAACGTTGACGAACGTCCTTGAAAATTCAAGAACTCGGAATTTGTGCTTGGTTTCATCCATTGTATTGTAAAGACCACAGTAGTATGTCGCACAGAATACAGAATGAACTTACATTTCACCAGCCCATTCTAATTGTCTTTCTTGAAGAAAACGCAAATATTTACATTAAATATTACAGACACGTGGTATCCCAAATTTGCATAACATTGTTGATACTATTTTCTTGCTTCTGATTATGTCCCTTTCAGAACCCAGTATTGAAAATAAAATTAAAATAAACGTCAATGGAAATATAAAAATATCATGAGGGATTTGATTGAAATGATTATCCTCACCTTCTGAAGTGATTAAATGTTTTTTAGCATTCTATTACATTTTTCACTAGGGCTGGACTTAATTTGAAAGATTGATGTTTTATTGTTTAAGATAATTTAGTTAACCTAAAAATTCTGTTCATCAGTCTAGAATAACAATTAATTCGGAATCCCTTTCCAGATTAGTAAGAGAACTTTAGGTTCTAAACGGTTAATATATGCTCTAGACCTATATAAAAGATTCATCTTCTGAAACTTTTGAGCCACAATCTCGAATTATAACTCAATTATAATTCCTTCATAGGCTAATAGGGGAAAATATTGCCATAAAGAGAAAAAAAATACTATAGACTTATACAGAAAATTGAACTTCTAAAAAGTCTGAAAGACAATGTGGAATTTTATCCGAATTAGAATCTTTTATTTGAAAACAGTAGAGCATCTGATCATAAACAGATAAAATATACTCTACGCCCATATAGAAGATAGATCTGAAAATTCTGAACCTCAATCTAGAATTATAACTAAATTAGAATATCTCTCTTGCGAATAGTAGGAGAACGTTGAACCCTAAACAGATAAAATATAATTTAGGATTATAATAAAGATAAATCTTCTGAAAATGCTAAACAACATCAGAATTATGATTGAGTTGTAATCTATATTGTGGCTCAGAAGTTAAAATCTAGAATTATAACTCAATTATAAATACTTCATCGATTAATAGAAAAATTTTTTTCTTTAAACAGAAAAAAAATATACTGTAGACTTATACAGAAAATTGATCTTCTAAAAATTCTGAACGACAATATAGAATTTTGAACATATTAGAATCCTTCATTTGATAGTATAGAGCATCTGATCATAAACAGATAAAATATACTCTAGGCCTATGTAGAAGATATATCTGAAAATTCTGAAACTCAATTTAGAATTATAACTATATTAGAATCTCTCTCTTGCGAATAATACATTGAACTAATACATTGAACTGAGAACATAATACATAATACATTGAACTGAGAACATTGAACCCTAAACAGATAAAATATAATTTAGGGTTATAATGAAATCTTCTGGAAAGGCTGAACATCATTTTAGAGTATGCATCTTCTGAAAATTCTGAACACCAATTGAGAATTATTTCTAAATCAGAATCACTCTCTCGATTAGTTTGAAAATGTTTAACCCCAAACACATAAAATATACTCTAAACCTATATAAAGATAAATCTTCGGAAAATTCTAAAACACTATCTAGAATTATAACTGAATTAGAATCTCTTGCTCTATTAGTGGTAGATGTTTTGCCCCACAACAGAAAAATTATACTTTAGACTTATAGAAGATGATTCTTCTGAAAATTATTGAACTATAAATCGATGCATTTACGAGTTTAAGATCTTCAAAATTACTATTTATCTTTATTTATCAGCTGAAAAAATATTTGGAATAGTAGGTAATTAATATTATTTCCGCTGAAACATTATAATTAAACTACTAATCAATTAATTTATGAAAATTAATTTTTATTGGTTTGTATTTTATGCGCTGCGTACCAATCATCCGATTGCTATAAAACTTTTCTAACTCATACTTCATACTAGCTCAAAGATTATAGATATAATACAATTATTTTTTATCTTGTTACTGTTGATACTTATGCCACTAAGCATGGGCAAGCCCCCTGCTGATACAGCAGCAAATTTAAGCTGAAAGAAGCGTCTCTTTTTTTTTTTGAAGTAGCGTCAACTAGGGCCAAGAGTCCGACTTAGCTACACGCTCACCACATTTGCTTGCACAGCCTCTTTTTACAGGGGGGGGGGCACATTCAACTACCTTACAGATAGAATACAGAAGAACAACCATGCCCGAACCGGGATTCGAAACTGGGATTCCCACTACACGAGGAAGACGCGCTACCTCTGCACCGTAAAGCCGGAGGTTTTTTCTATGTAGTATATAAAAATTAATTTTTGTTTGTTCGTATTTTATGCTCTGCCGTACTAGGCGTTAAAACTTTAGAAAATTCTATCAGAAATAATATTTGATTAATGAAATCAAAAACTAAAATAAATATTTTTGGAATTCTCTTTTATATTTCATCCAATTTCATTGAATGATATGAATGACTCCTATCAGGAATTCATTATCGACAAGAAAATAAATATTCTTTCGATCATTTCTAATGCATCAAAATAGCTATTTGAAATTCCAAATGATATTTCCAAAATTATTTTTTCTTCTGCAGTAAAAGGCCCGGTTCCAGCTAGTATATAATAAAATAACGCTGCTTTTGTATTGCCATTCTGCTTTTAAAAAAATTCTAGAATTATAAATTGACACGATATAGCTTAATGATAAATTTGATGAAATAAAAAGAAAATAAATGTTTCGAGATGGAGCAATCTTTGCTTTGCAAGATATTGAGTTAAACTGTAGGAATAGAATACATGACATTTCAAATAAATAGGACATTCAAAAAATTTAAAAATACAAAATATGAAATCAACAATTCCGTTCTTATTATTTAAAATTGTCATTCAGATTATACTAATTGTTTCACAAATTCTTTGCTATACCTTATATGTAATGGCGAAACGATAATTTAATCAAATATAAAATCGGACAGCTTTATGATTGTAATTGTAGTTGTTGTTGTTGCTCTGGTGCAAAAGGCAATAATTGATAAGCTGTAATTGATAAACTGTAGATGTAGAATACATAATCGCTTCAAAATTTCTAATAAATAGGACAATCAAGACGTTTAAAAACACGAAATAGGATATCAACATTTCCGTTAATAATATCCCTAATTTTTTTCAGATTATCTATCTATTTATATCACAAATTCTTTGCTATACCTTATATGTAATGATGAAACAATAATTTAATTAAATAGTTGGTGCAAATTGGACAGCTGTATGATTAAAGTTGTTGTTGGTGCTCTGGCGCAAAAGGCGATAATTGATAAGCTGTAATTGATAAATTGTAGGAGTAGAATACATAATCGCTTCAAAATTTCACATAAATGCGACAATCAGGAAATTTAAAAATACGAAATAGGAAATCAACATTTCAACTCTTATTATTTATAATATTTTTTTCAGATTATTCATCTATTTATGGTACAAATTCTTTGCTATATATAACATGTAATGGAGAAGGAATAATTCAATTAAATAGTTGGCGTATATTGGACAGCTGTATGATTGTAGTTGTTGTGGGTTTTCTGGCGCAAAAGGTATTAATATATAAGTTGTAATCGATAAACTGTACAAAGAGAATTTATAATCGCTTCAGAATTTCACATAAATAGGACAATTAAGAAATTTAAAAATACAAAATAGGAAATCAACAGTTTCGCATCTACTATTTATAATATTTTTTTTCAGATTATCCATCTATATATATCACAAATTCTTTGCTATATCTTATATGTGATGGAAAAGGAATAATTTAATTAAATAGTTTGCGTGAATTGGACAGCTGTATGATTGTAGTTGTTGTTGTTGCGGGTTTTCTGGCGCAAAAGGTATTAATTGATAAGCTGTAATCGATAAACTATACAAAGACAACTTATAATCGCTTCAAAACTCCACATAAATAAGACACAGAAGAAATTTAAAAATATGAAACATGAAATCAACATTTCCACTCTTATTATTTGTAGTTGTTATTTCGATTATCCATCTAATTATATATGTAGTGGAGAAGGAATAATTTAATTAAATAATTGGCGTGAATTAGACGGCAGTACATATATTTTTTTCTGGCGCAAAAGTCAATATTTGATAAGCTGTGTTGGGCTCATACTAGACCATTGGTAAGAGTGAATAACAGACGAATCATACGGTAGATAATGGCTTCAAAATTTAGCTATTATTTTCACATTTTTTAAGGCTATTTAAGATATTAAAATTTATTTTTTTTAATTTGGGAAACAACGTAGGAAAATTATTTAAAAGTTTTCCCAATAATTTCCTTCTATATAAAGTCCTTTTTCATTCATTGCGGTCCGATGTCGAGTTTGACTCGACATTCAAGACTGTGCATCGTTTTGACGCTTTATTTATTTTTCAAATTTAATTGTTAAAAACGCCTACATAATAGGTAAGAGATGCAGATTAATTTTTCAAAGAAATTCGACTTAAAAGAATTATGAATATTTATTTTTCATAGTATTAAGCAAATATTTGTGTTTGATGAATAATTTTGCATCTAATTGTTTTTCGCATTGCAAAGCCCAAAATTAAAGGCCCAAAATTTCATTAATTAATTGATCAAACTTTCTCAAACAGAGTAATGATACAGATTATAATTATATTTGACGATTTGACTTACATATATATATATATATATATTAGAAATTACTATAACCTTTCATATTGAAATTTTCTACCCAGATTGATAATTTTTTTTTCAAGATATAACTTCAAGAAGATTCAACTTTCTCCCACTCCCCCAAATACTGAATTTAGTTTGATATCCAGGATCAAAAAATAACCATTTCTTATCATGAGTTTTGTTATATTAACGTCTCAATGTAAAGCAACACTAAAGCTATTTTGGGACTGACCTCGTAATTTTGAACCGTGGTCCGATTACAAGGATGACACCTGAGCGGTCAACCCCTCTCCGCACTATACTAATGGCATGACTTTTGGCCTTGACTGATTTAAAAGGCAACAGAATCATTTTCATTGTAGAATACTGTTATTGAAAAAAAAATGATGCATTTGCTTAGCATAACTTTCTATCATTTTCATGATAATCCAGCTGGACAAGTATTTTTTTTAAATTCTCCACCGAAAACTTTCTTCATGTCTGAAAAATGCTATTTCATATTCAAAGTGGCACTTATTGTTTAATAATTGTTTTATTTCCAAATTTTAGAGGCAAAAATATACTAAGAGGCCGATATTGCTAACAAAAAGTGATTTATACTTCAATCAGCGGTTAATTATTCGATTGAATGGAATTATGAGTTATCCAATGGTTTGGTTAGTTTTAATCGTGCAACAGTTCTATTTTGTCATTCTACAGCAAAAATCATGCAATGAAATATATATTTCATAATAATATGCACTTTATAAAACATTAAAATAATAACCGTGTATATGGAATTCCAAATTATTATGTAGTTAATGCAGCATTAGTCGTACTATACAAGATAACTATTTAAATTTAATATAATTTATTATTATTATTTTTATTTAATAGAATTTAAAATACAAAAATAAATCCAAAATACTTTCAACACTCACCAACGCAAAAGAGATTCCATTTCTTCAACAACAGAGCTAGCAAAACAGTCATTCTGACAGTTTTCAAATTTCGAGTTTAAAATGTTTGGTAAAATTTATATATTGTTCTGGAACTTCTATTTCATTAAAAGTTGTTATAAGAACAATTACAAATCCCTAATCTTTTTTAACTTCCATAATCAATATGGTTATACCTAATTATACCAAAGCTTATAAAATTGACAGTTTTAGCAATTTGAATTTTATAATATTTTAGGGACCATCTATGCAATTGGAAACATCAATACATATTAACGTTTCCTGTAAAAATTTAAATTACAATTTTCATATGAAATTTTGATTTACAAAAAACTCGCTATCTGTTATTATGAGATCTATTTTATTGTGATTAAAAACTAAGCAATATTCTATAAATGCGAATAAAAACTGTTTTTGTTTATTTTTTATTAATAATTAATAAATTATGTCGAATTTTTTTGTAAGTTATGTTCTTTTATTTACATAAGCTAAGTCAAAATTTCCAGGGAAATCCTTGATGATTAAACACCCCTCAATTTGATGGGTGTAGTAAAATTAGGGAATATATTTCACTCGGTAGTTCTAATATTACAATATTATAAAAATAGCATGAATAATGCTTTATACCAGTAGTTGGAAAACTCATTAGTCAATAAGGTCAATTATCACCAATTAAACAGCTGAAATATATTTTTAGAACTACATTTTTGAAAACTGAATGACATAGATAAGTTATATACTTAATTAGGGAACTTTCACTCTGTCTTTTACTAAAAAAGTCTTAAATATTTTTCCTTGATTAGCGAGTCACAGTTTGCTCATCACTATGCAATATTGCAAATTGATTTAATCACTTTTAAATCTACCATGCAGATAAAGGAAGAGAAATTGACATAACACCGCTCAGTTTTAAAAAGTCAAATTTATTAAATTTTAAAAAATGGCGTATTATAACTGATCCTTAAAATTAAAACTTAAAAATCCATGTCCACTAAAATAATGAACTATGTGCATGTGACATATTTGAACTTTATACATTAAATCCTTGGACATCCATTTAAGCTTTGCGCATGTTCTGTAACAATATTTAAAAATGTATCTGGAAAAGTTTGCACGAACGCTAGTCTTCTTATGGTGTTGCGCAAGGATTTAATAACAAGCAACGGAGCTTCGGTCAAATTGTTTTTTCTGGCTATAATTCCAATTTGGCACATATGCACACAATAGAATAAGAAGTCATCCAAATTATATTCTACGCTCAAACAAGACTCTGTGAACTCAACCACCATATCTAGAAACGTCAAGTGATTCAATGCATGAAATTCAACTTCATAGCTACTAAACAAACCTTTTGATTCATTCCAGATACGGTTGAACATCCTTTTGACATTTTCATCAAAATATGAAAATGTTGCGTTCCAAGAGCTGTCGTTTAAGAGCTCGATATAAGCCATAACATTCATAGCAAAGTCATGATCATTAGGGTTAGTTCCAGAATATAATTGAATATATTTTGGCGAAATGTTTTTTGTTGACTGATTATCTGTAAATGATAAATCTTTTGGATCGATTCCAACATTTGGTGCCAAATGCTCATTTGTAATGTTTGTGATTTTTTTGTCTATTTGAACTCCACATGCGATATTTATGTCCTCGTTTCTTTTATTTATTAAAAATTTAGTATCAGCACCCAAGAAGTTTCGTTCAGTAGGTAAAATTCCGTCATCTTTCATTTGTAAGTCGTGTTTTTGTCCATTAAATAGTTCTACAAGCTCCTTGTCTTTATTCTGGTCGTTTAATTGAAATCTGTTTGGGTAAAATCCAGCTTTAAACCATTCCTCAGTGGAAATGTCATTTGAATTAATGTCGTTAACAGATCCGAATTCAGATAAAAACTTATTATCATAAAGCCCTTCAGTATTGAATGTAGTTCCAAGAAAGGGAAAACTTATGCCATGCGTTATTAAAGGTATTTGATTGTAAAACCGGTATTCAGATCCCCAGATCATATATCCAAGTAGGTTTAGACACGGAAATTCAGATTCTAGAGTGTTAATTTCAGGATGGTAGTCTGATAGCTTTAAGTCCTGGGGCCTCCCAGGTGCCCTACTGAAAGTTCCATTATTAATATTTATCAACTCATTTTTCACAGCATTCATGAACGGAAATAGGTTCCGCGTATAAAGATCTTGGGCATATTCCTTAACAGTGTTTTCAAATGTATCTGGAAGACATTTATTTAACTCGAGTCGTCCTATGCTACTGCGCAAGAAACCGATAACCCGTAATGGAGCTTCTTTGAAGTTGTGTTTTCTAGCTATAACCCCAAGTTGACACATTTCAACGCAATATTTCAAGAATTCCACCAAATCGTATTCGCCACTTAGACACGATTCAGTGAAGTGGACCAGCAAATCCAGGAATTTTTTACGATGATATTTTTGTAATAAAATATCGCATTTAGATTCACTTTTCGATGCATTCCAGATGTATTTAACTATTCTTTTGATTTTTTCATCGAAATGTGAAAAGGTTGCCGTCCAAGAAGAGTCGTTTAAGAATTCAATGTAGGCCATAATATTCATTGCGAAGTCATAGTGTTCAGGAGAGGATTCTGAATATAATTCCCGATATTCAGAAGAAATATCATTTAAAGAGGGGTTATTTGTAATATTCACTTCATTGCCATTTATTTCTATATCTTTATTTGAAAGTTCTTTACTTTTATCTGCTGGAGTATCTTTCTCTGTACGTACACATTCATCAGTTCTACCTATGATGTTTTGAATTGTTTTCTCAAATATATTTTCGCTTGTCCATAGTGTGTATTTAGTTTCTCCATTTAATGAATGTTCATTTTCGCAAAGTTTTTCTGAACTGCTTTTATTTAACGGAATACCATTTTCGACCTTGTCCTTATCAGATGTACATTGACATATAGGCTTCTTTTCAAAAACTGCAGCAGTAGTGGTTGCATCTTTAGGAAGGGATTCACTGTTTGCTTCCGAAATTTGACTCATCCGACACAGCATATTTCCATTCATCGATATCATATCTTCCTCGTTTTTTAGACAGAAAAATGAAGAATCAGAGTCTTGTGGCAAGTTTTCTTGCGACAGATGCCTGGTTATACCAAAGGCAGTAGAATCACTAGATTCTTTATTAACCAATGCCATTCTAGCTTTTATTAAAACAGTGGACGTTCAACTGTATCCCGCAAATGTCATAAGATTAGATTGACTCTGATGATAGGGCAAATTTTCACTCTCAGCTTTAAAATCATCCACAATTTTCGGAAAGCAGATTCCAGAGGTAGCAGCTTGGGGCAATTCTTTTTGGGGAATTTAAACTAGCGAAGAGGAATTAAGTAGTTCATCAGAAGAATTGTCCACTTCTTTTTATAAGTTTTGACTATCAATCATCGAATATGAAATTTTAATTCAAACTGCCTATTACTTAGTGAATTGCTTATAAATTTAGTTTCAGCCATCATAATTCCTCTTTTGAACTCATGTTTTCCCCTTTACTGCAATTTAGGTGACAGTTTCAATAATATTCACTGCGTTGAGAAAAAATTCACCCCTTTTATAAATTTGTTATTAGTTAAATTCACTTCAGTGCAGTTTAAAGGCTTTGCTATTTTCAATTTACTATGTCTTACACTTCTGAAATAGACCATGCATGTCTTTTTTTAATTAATTACAACCAGTCAACACGTTACAACTGAACTAAATCATATAAACAGGAGTTGTTGTGATTGGCTAGACCATGTATGTCAAGTAGTAAAAAAAAAATTTTTTTTTTGACACCGCAGTATCATGGATTCAAAATTGGATCCGTAGAACAGTTTTCTAACGCGTTGGCTAGACCATGTATGTCAAGTAGTAAAAATTTTATTTTGATACTGCAGTATCATGGGTTCAAAATTGGATCCGTAGAAGAGTTATCTAACGCGTTGGCTAGATCATGTATGACAAGAAGTAAAAATTTTATTTTGACACTGCAGTATCATGGGTTCAAAATTGGATGTCTTTTTTTAATTAATTATAACCAGTCAACACTTTACAACTCAACTAAATCATATAAACAGGGGTTATTGTAATTGGCTAGACCATGTATGTCAAGTAGTAAAAATTTTATTTTGACATTGCAGTATGATGGATTCAAAATTCAATCTATGGAAGAGTTTTTTAATGCGTTGGCTAGACCATGTATGTCAAGAAGTAAAAATTTCATTTAGACACTGCAGTATTATGGGTTCAAAATTGGATCCGTTGAAGAGTTATCTAGCTCGTTGGCTAGACCATGAATGTCAAGTAGTAAAAATTTTATTTTGACATTGCAGTGTCATGGGTTCAAAATTCAATCTATAGAAGAGTTTTTAAATACGTTGGCTAGACCATGTATGTCAAGAAGTAAAAATTTCATTTAAACACTGCAGTATTATGGATTCAAAATTGAATCCATAGAAGAATTATCTAACGCGTTGGCTAGACCATGTATGTCAAAAAGTAAAAATTTTATTTAAACACTTCAGTATTATGGGTTCAAAATTGGATCCGTTGAAGAGTTATCTAACACGTTGGCACAATGGGACTTTATATTTGCTGCCGATTATATATATATATATA
>JAOUZG010052315.1:1847298-1874016 GCA_026289955.1 Argiope argentata | reverse complement strand
AAGAAGAACAACCATGCCCTAGCCAGAACTCGAACCCGGAACTCCCTGAACGAGAGGATAGATCCGGTTCATGACTGGATCGGGGGAAGATTGCGGTCTCTGTTAGTCACAAGGATCAGAACACCTAGAAATAGGTAGAGGACCGACGTAGCTCTTTCACACACATTAGCTTGCACAGCCCTTTTTAAAAGAGATACACATTCACACAAATAGCACACACAGATGAACAACCAGGCCCTAGCCGGAACTCGAACCCGGAACTCCCTGAACGAGAGGAAGACGTGCTACCTCTGTGCAAGAAAGCCGACCTTGTAATCTTTATGCTTGGCGATGAAGAATTTGATTATTCCTTATCGAATCTACTACTCACCCGACTAATGTGTTAATATGTAATGTTGGTAAAGAGGTGGTTGATATAATTGTCTCCGGATAAAATAGTTTCTTTAAATTGGAGCCAAGCAAAGAAATAAAGCTACAATGATTTCACAATTACGGTAATGATTTGATAGTTATTATAGGCTCTAAAGAGGAAGAGTAACTTATGACTTTATTCCTAATTCAGAAATAAAAATATGAGGTGACCATCCAATGGTAATCCAAATTATATCAGGACACGGGAAATTTCTCGCATATTTCCAAAGCTATAGAAAAATAGAGGAAAATAAATACATATGTGAAAAATTCGTAATGTACACCATTATTTAAAGAAATGAATAAAAATCTCGGAATATCAGTGTATATAAAGTTAAAAGGAAATTTTGTTGGAAGTAGTCTGAAAAAGATGATTCAAAGTGTTCTGTATTTTTTTAAAAAAAGTAAGTAAGAAAAAGCATTGTAACCTTGAAAAAATCCTACTTAAATATCTCAATTTTATGTCCTTTACTGTTATTAACAAGTATAAATTTTATATGTTCGTGAATTTGAAAAGTGCATTTTATTCTAGCCATTTTTAAGGATCCTACTAACCCTAGAAGATCATCAATTAGAATGATATTGCACTGCATATTAACAAAGATGGAAGAATTCAGAAAAGTAAATGCATCTGTGAGGAAATCGGTTATTATTTATCATTATTTAATTAGCAGAAATCTCGGAACTAAGCTAAGCTGAAAATGAGGACTTAAGTACAGTGCTGATGGTACTAGATACTATCAAAACTCTGAAGGACGTGATGTTAAAAATTATCAGGGTTTTTTTGCCAATTGTTTTGAAGCTTAAAAGTGATTGAATTTATGTGGTTATGAAACGGGAAAAGAAATGTCTAAGAATTTTGATGCTTTTAAGGTAATGGCATGTTCCTTGTTTAATAGGTGAAAGGGAAGATGAAGATGAAAGTTCAGTGATTGATTACTTTCTGGCTAGAGGCCAATTGCTTCGATGAGGATATTAGTCTGATGATTCATTCAGAGATGTGGATGGAAAATACCAAATCTAGCATTCAAAACAAACCCTGTCGATACCACTATGCTATATGGTGGCGAGTGTTAGACTGTGCAAAGGAAGAAAACCCATTTAGTGGATTGATCTGATATGCAGCTGCAGTAGCTTGGTGATTAGATCTCGGCTCATGAGCCGTAAGGTTTCAAAACCTAGACCCGATTCTCCAGAAGAACTGTCATTTTGTTGTTGTTGTTGTTTCTTATGGACAAGATCGCTGACAATTCAAGCCTAATCAACATCTTTTGTTTTGTAATATCTAATCAACAACATTATAAGTTGTTTTATAATAATCAACATATAATTTTTTAATATTTGTAATATCAACTAGAGGCAAGAGTATGACTTTTTCTACTCACTCATCCCATTTGCCTGCACAGCCCCTTTCTACAGGAGGGTAACAGTCACTCAAGTCCATGCCCGAAACGGAACTCGAACCCAGGATTTCCTAATCATGGGAAAGGCGTATTACCCATATCCCAGGACTCCAGTGACCCCTCTTGCAAGGGGGTGAGTTATCCGTTAAATTTGCCATGGCCTAATGCCCTCCCGTTCGTGTGGTGTGATGTGCAGGGGTGAGTTCCAGCTCAGGTGTCGTCCTCAAATCGGGATTCAAAATCTGCCATCCCAAAATATGCCTAGTGTTGCTTTACAACGGGGCGTTTTTATAACTAAATTAAACTAAACTTATATGCTTGAAATTTCTCTACCATTATCAGAACGTCCTTCTGCTGATATAGCACGGAAAATATAAAGAAACGGTTTCTGGTTTATGTTTTGTAATCGCCTATTAACCTTTGTATATAAATAGTTTTATCGAAATTAACTCTTCATTTATTATGTTTTATAGATACCCATATTATTAACACATTAAGGACCGCTCAGTAGTCTTCTCGTGTTTCACGTCTCGAGTTATATTTTAATGTGGTCCTTAACTATTTGACATACGAATCTATTTAACTTTCTAATTAGATAACTCATCCTATTTCGGTAATTTATTGTTAATTTGATTTTTTAAAAATAATATTTGGAGCATTTGAGATACCAAATCATTTCATAGTGATTTTTTTCGTATTTAAATACTTAATTCTGTGGCTTAATTGCAGACTTAAAAATAAAATTTCAATAATTTGATGCGCGTGTTAGACACGTCATTGTATGCGAAGTGGCTAGTCTGTTTATTTGGATTATGAAACAAAATACTCATAAATCCCAAACTGCTCTTCGCATCGCAATGTATAGATATACAGTATACATCGCATGCTGTAGTATATCTGTACAGTATACATCGCAATGTATACTGTAGTTGTAGATTTGTATTTGTCATGCACTGTAGTTGTAGGCATGAATTACAGTTATTTTGGAGTTAAATCAAATGAAAGGATGGTATTCAAGGAAACAATCAAATTAAATTGATTCTCACGAATGAAATTTAACGTATATTTATCGAGCGAACAATGAAGATCTTTATTATAATCAATCTAGAATTCGAACCCTTTCTAATCCAGAAACGAACATTTACCAGATTAGGATCGTCTATGCTCATTAATCAGCAACAAAAAGAAGAAATTATGCAATCCTCCTGTTATTTATTCGAAATTTTATGTTGGTCGAATTTTTAAAGTTAGTCCATCCTGTCGGCACTAATATATTTGGTGTTAAGAAAAAACAATTGCTTAATTGATAAAATAGCTTTATAAATAAGTATCTGCTATTATTTTACCTGGTGAAATAAATTGTCATATATAAACCGTTTTTCAGAATTCAATGCTTGAATGAGCTCGAAGGATACGGATCTCGCAGGAGTCACTCAAAGATTGTTCGAAGTTTGCTTTAATTGACATAAAACTTTGTGACAACACGATGACTATTTCGAGCCGGTAATCGTAATCTTGCACAATATTAACGCCTATCTCATTGTTAAAGAATATGAAGGAAGATACAACTTAACCTCTTTATGTTATCATGTCACAATACTGATGGGACAATTGGAATTCCATGTCAGAACTATTTCATCGATTCTGATTAACTGTATATATTTAATGATATTGAACAGGAATCTGATCTTGCAAATAATCAATCGGAAATCGCCTTTAACCAGAATTTCATCCTTAATATCCACTGACCATCATGCCAGATTTACATTTGGCCAGTATAAGATGGCAAGAAGGCAATGCATGCTTGGCTATTAATTGTTGCTTTGATGTCTCTGAATATTTTTTCACGTCTTATCGCATTAAAATCATAGATATTTACACAAAGGATTAGGATATAGTTTTTTTTTAAAGTTCAATATGCATAAATGTGAAAAACTATAGGAAAAAAAGAATCAAAATGGAAAAAGGAGGGAAAAAAACATGTGAACGAGCAAAAAAAGCAAGAATTAATCTAAGAAGTCACCACTTTTCCTTGCGAAAAAAACCTTCGCCAAATTCTACGGATGCCACTGCAGTAAGAAAAAATTTAATGCAGCGGCACAGAACAATTATGCCAGTTTACACTCAGATTTGCGTTTGTCATAATTCCATAAGATAAACTCAGACATTCCATGCTTGGCTATAAATTGTCGTTTTGGCGTCCCTGAATAATTATTTTTCACCACGTATCGTATTAAAATGATACACAACAAGGAAGCAGGGTAAAATTTAAAGTGCATGTTAACTTTATCTCTCTCTCTCTCTCTCTATATATATATATATATAGAGAGAGAGAGAGAGCAAAAAGAGCGGGCAATTGAAATGAACAAAAAATACAATCTAGCATCAGAAAAAACAAAAATTGTCGGAAATAAATTGATAAGTTGTAATTTATTTTTACTCCAGTAAAATATGAAAATTCTACAAACGCATGGGCAGTAAGAAAAAATTCAGCACATTGGTATGTAATTGTTCCGTAGGGATAATTAAAGTGGATACCCACGAGACCAATTATTGCACCCAATAGGAGATCACGCCTACTTCCAGAAAAATCAGATGACAATGGTAAACAGTTGTTCCAATGGGACAACCATTTGCCATAGTCCTAACGTCATTATCTCAACTGTTCATACGAGGACAATACAAAGATAACAGAACAGAGACAACGATTGCACGCAGTCATTGGCTTCGTTTGAACCTAGCTTTAGTACCATGTACTGAACAGCATTTTTTTAGTCTTTCTACGCATGCGTTCCCTACTTGTCGTCTGCTTATTGGCTGAGTGTAAACCCGGAGTTAGTTGTCATTGGCCAATCATCATTATTCAGCCATTCTTTGCATGTGCAGCCCACTTACCGTCTTATAACTGGCCTAGTGTAAACCCCGCATTATCGAACAAAAAAGTTCTTTTTAATGGCTGGTAATATTTACTAATTCATCAACAAAAAATATTTCATCGCAGCATATCTCATTGTTCGAATCGAATCATTGTCAGATTTATAAGAAAATATTATGTAATAAGTTTCTCAATAGTGACAAAATGGATGTTTCTACAGAAAGTGGAGTCAAAAATTCATTTGAGCATAAGTTTGCAAGAGATTTAATCCGTTTCGTTTTGCACGAAAACTGGCCGAGTCTGCAATGGGAACCTACTGGCATATTTCTGAAACGCAGTTTTGACTCGCCTTTTACTCCCCAATTTCAAGATGCTGTTATGAGGGAATTGGAGTACAGCAAAGATCGACATCAAATGATTTTTGAAAAATATTTCCCAAATAAATCTATCTTAAGGGAAAAATATCATGTAATGTTAAGCAAAGCAAAAGATGCCTTTCTAAGCAATGGTTTCCACCCAAAATATCTTGTGGAGTTTTCTGTTGTTCTCGCTAAATTTGCTGGTTTTTCTTATTTCTGGGGGTTGACAACTGCACCCGAGCAGTCGTACGAAATAATTGTTGCAGCATTGAATGAGATGAAATTGTTGGGCAGATTTGAAGATATTGCTTGGGATGGAGTGCAAGAATGGTTGGAGAGTGGATATGAAGAAGTAGAAGAATATTTTAACGAAGGTGAGGAAGGATACAACGATTCAAAAGAAATGGTACACGCTTAAAATATACAATATATTCATTCGTTTAATTTAACTTTCTAATATTCGCTGAATCTATGGTACATGCTTAAAATATATTCATTCGTTTAATTTAACATTCTAATATTTGCTATATCTATGGTTATGACTTCAATATCTTTTGCAATCTATATTATATACATTTGGTAAGAGAATGCATATGAAGAAGTAGAAGAATAACTTAATGAAGGCGAAGAAGAATGCAAATTTTCGAAAGAAATGGTACATGCTTAAAATATACAATATATTCATTCGTACCTTTGGTATCTTGCATGTACCTTTGGTACATGCAAGAAGTGCTTGCTTAAAATATATTCATTCGTTTAATTTAACATTCTAATGTTTGCTGTATCTATGGGTATGTCTTTAATATCCTTTGCATTCTATAGTATATGCATTTTATTAAAGAATGGATATGAAAAAGTAGAAGAATATTTTAATGAAGGTGAGGAAGAATTGAAAGATTCGAAAGAAATGGCACATTCTTAAAATATACAATATATTCATTCGTTTATTCGAATATTTGCTGTATCTATGACTGTATCTAATATTTGCTGTATCTATGCAAAAGATATCTTTTGCATTCAATATTATATACAATTATCATTGTATCAATATGATACAAATTTACCGTATATTTTGTATATAGATTCATATTTGTGAAAGACGAAATATAGTATTGATATATATTCTTAATACAAAAGTTTCTCATTAATATCTGTAGAATAACAAATTAAATAAGATTAATAATTAGATAAGATCTACACATTTATAAATTGTGAAGACAATTAAACTCATTATTTCTAAATAATAAGCAAAAACTATTTTGTATGCATGGTCATAGCTTTTCGAAATTGGTTGAGAATTTTAAAAATTCAGGTAGCTTTGAAAACATTACTTTCAATAAGAGCTATGCATGATTTCTAGTTAAAGAAATCTAGTTAAATGTCTAGTTAAAATATCTAGTTAACGATTTCTAGTTATTTGCATAAGTTAGATATTATTAAAATCTCAAAAATAAAGGATTTTTTTATTGAAGAAGTTTTATTTTGTAATCTTGCATGTCGTTAGCTTATTATCTATTAATGTTGCAATTCAAATATTTCAGTTTAAGTGAATTTTACAGTTATATATTTAAAGTTAATATTCTAATATTTATTTATTCTTTCTAGAGTTATACCTTGTATATTTTTTTCAGTAAATAATATATGGAATTAAGGTAAAGGTTACTTATAGTGTGCCCCTTGCCGCGCCAAGGATGCCAAGTCGCCAATAAAGATGGCGGACACTGTAAACAAACACTTTTAAGAGTTAGTGATGGTTACGACTTTTCGCAATATAATGATGATTTTTTTAATCGATAAGCATTGTCTTTTTATTATTTTTTTAGGCCCGGTGCCTTCAACAGATGCCTCCGGCATCTAGGCATCTGTTGAAGGCACCGGGCAGAATTTTTTAACTTAAAAATACATCCTACAGCTTCGCTATGCCCGGGAGCGGGAAACTAGTAGCTTCGCTAGCACATTGAACATAAGGAATGTTCGGATAATATGAACAGTAAATAATAAATAATTGAGGAAGACAAAGATGCAAAAAGAATGGATTTAAAAGGAAATTTTAAAGACATAATGTACGAACTTGAAGTATTTAATTTGTTGTAAAAAATATTCCAATCACCCTTCATCAGGTTCGAAATGACCACTGACCTGTCATCCACTCTTGAATAAACGCCGAAAAAATAACTAGCGAAGAAAACAAACGAAAGAGCTTTAAAAGAATGACGAGAAATGCGAATAATTCTATTGTAGACGGTTTTTTAAAGAAAGAAACCAGAAGACTTCGTAAAGAAGTAAAGCAGACTATTTTGTGAAATCGCATACTGACAATTAAAATGAGTAAAGGAATAAATATTTTATAATCGCATTAAAAATATAATTGAAACTTCTTATTAACTATGCAAAAAATCTGAATTATAATACAGATCAAAAATAAAATATTTAATTGATATTATTTTATTATTTTTAATTTAAGTTTTCAGAAAAGAGTTGAAGCTCATGTACAACTCAACCATTGTAGAAAGAAGTAAACAAAACATCATTAGGGTTACTACAAGAGCTTTGTATTGGGTTGCCATATTGGCGACAAACTCGGGGGCACACTAATGACCATTTTAACCAAAAATATATTGATGCTTGTAGTTTTTAAAATCTTGGTGAGAATTTAAACATAATTGGAACGCTGAATATATATTTTTAAATGAGAGTAAAGAATATTCCAGATGAATTTTATAGTCTAAAGTCTGAAGTGTTTGCATCTCTTTCACTTGGCTAATATCGATAATCTTTTCTTATAGCATTTTATTTTGTAATTCTACAAGCTTATAACATATTTATTGATAGTATGTTTCAAATATTTTAATTTCAATTGAGTTTTATAACTGTATATCTAAGATGTTCCATGAAATAAAGCTATATTGCTTGTTACTTGCTTTCATTTATTCAGTAAAATTTGGGTTAAAGTGGCGATTAGAGTGCTGGCCGAGTTTGTCACCAATATGGCAATCCAATGCAACGCTCTTCAAGCAACCCTAATGCTGTTTTGTTAATTACTTTTAACAATGGCTGCTGAGTTGAACATGAACTACGGTTATTTTAAGAAAAATGTTAAAATAAAAGTAATAAATATTGATGGTAAATTTTAATTTTGTTCTTTGTTATAATTAAAAACTTTTTACAACTATTAAGAGGCTACAATTTTATTTTTAATGTGAACACGAATTAATGAACTTTATTCTTTGCAATTTTTAATTATCAATATGCGCTTTAAAAACACGTCCGAATTCTTACTTTACGAAATCGTCTGCAGTCTTACTTTAATAGTCAGATGCAATGGAATTCTTCGCAATTCTGATTTATTTATTTTTCTCTAACGGTTGGTTTCCTCGATAATTTGTTATGCCGGTAATAGTGCAAGAATAGTGGAATGGAAGACAGTATTTTGAATCAGCAGAATGGATGGAGGATGGGTGGAATATATATATTTTTATGTGATGATGAATTTAGGAAATAATGCTTGTATGGAAACTTATATAGATAATGGTTTCATTGCTTCTTCCTCTATTCTCTTTTGATTATGCACTGTTTCTGTTATACATATATTCCTTATGTTCAATGTACTAGCGAAGCTACCAGGTTCCCTTTCCCACGGCTAGCGAAGCCGTAGGATGTTTTTTTTTATGTTAAAAAATTCTACCGGTGTCTTCAACAGA
Organism: Argiope argentata; assembly: GCA_026289955.1. Classification (NCBI taxonomy): domain Eukaryota; kingdom Metazoa; phylum Arthropoda; class Arachnida; order Araneae; family Araneidae; genus Argiope; species Argiope argentata. Next base: position 1,865,267 of record JAOUZG010052315.1, on the reverse strand, counting down.
TGCTGGAAGCATCGCATGCTCAAACTTTTGCTCTGTGCCCAACAAATTGGCGTAACTAGTCTGAAAAAAAAAACAGTATTTATCTGTAAAATAATCATAATTATATTGCGAAAAGTGATAACAGTAACTCTTCCACAGATGTGTTTGTTTACTTTATCAACCATCTTTATTGGCATCCTTGGGGTGGCAATTGGCACACTAGACATCACTTTTACTAAATTTTGTAGCTGTAAAGAGGAATTTCATTTTTGAAACTTAATATTAGGTTTTTAAAACGCCTGTTTGTAAATTTCATTATTCTCAATTAAAATTTTGTAAGTTTTTGCATTTATTCTGTAGTTTTACCACTGAAGGACAAAATTTAATTTCTAAATATTGACCTTCAAATTCTCCATTTCTTAGAGAAGCTGATGAATGAAATAATTTTTTCTAGCTCTGTAATGTAAAAGATAATATATTACGTCATCTGTTGACGTTTGTTTATCAAAAGAATTAATCTAAATTAAGCATATTTAAGTCACGATTGATACAACAATTGGATTATTTTATTTCATTTTTATAGGATTATCATAAGAAGCATCAATTAAGAGTCGAGAAAATTTGTTTCTTTTTTTGCATTTTATTCAATTATGTGTTGAAAGTGTAGATATGTAATTACTGAACTTGAATGGATTAGCGGCCACATAATGATAAACTTATGCATTATATATCAAATATATTATTTAGCATTTTAAAAATGCCACCATTCATATCCCTAGTAGCGTGCAAATATTGCACAATATTGTAGGACATTAATCAACATTACAATGAGGTTTAATATCGCATAATATCGCGCAATACTAATGAATAGGATGTGCTGTCTGATATTGGGTTAAGGTTTTACAATTGGGAATGCACGTTGAAGTTGGATAGTTCAGCGTACTGAAAGATTACTGATTAAAATATCCAGTAGTTTATAATTAAAATTTCAATGGGTATTCCAATTAATATATCAATAATTATGCAAAGGGCCGGGATGGCCTGGTTGGTAGAGCATTGGACTCGTACTCCATAGGTTACGGGTTCGAAGCTCGCCGGCAAAAAGCTGCCCCGAGTGAGTGACGACTGGCGCTCGTTAAATCTGTTCGTGGTCGCAGAGTCCTCCATATCGAGAGTGATACCATTGGGGGTGCTGGGTCTGAGGTGATCGTTATCTTTTCCAGGCCTAAATTACAATCCGAAATGAATGAATTTGCATGAATGAAGTCCGCCCCCCTAAAAAGGATTGTGACGTGTGACTAGCTAAGTCGCAATCTTGGCCCTAGATGGCGCTACTTGTAAAACAAAGAGGCGCATTTCTTAGGCTTGAATCATCTGCTGTTCGAATCAGTGGGGGCTTGTCCAAGGCAAGTGCCATTAGTCACAACAACATTAATTGTGGAACGCTGTACCATTTGAATATTTCCTTAATTATTTTATAAAAAAGAATCCATATAAAATTATCGCAGTACAGTTGGTTCCTTTAACAACAGGGGGCGTGGTGGTCTGTTTATATCTCGGTTCGTGAGCCGTAGAGTTTCAGGTTCGAGACCCAATTCAATCAAAGAAACGTAATGTAAGGGGGTTCTGTTGCACGTTAAATCTGACAGATCAAACGTCATCCTACTGATGAGCTGGAGAGGGGGTGTTAGCTCTGGCATCATTCTTATCAACTGATCGTGGTTTGAAATTACAAGGTCCGTCTCAAAATAGCCCTAGTTTGGCTTTGCAATGGGGCGTTATTGTAACTAAATCAAATATGTTAACATCAGTAATTTGCTTTGGGATTTTCTTATATATTTCAATTCTCATTCATTATTTCTTGATTAGTTAGCCCTAACCATATTTCAAGGAATAGTAAATATGTTACTGATGTGAAACCGTAATCTTTTCTACTTAGAAATGATCACAATACTTATATATTTCTTTTTTTTTTCACTTTTAACTTTTTAAGATACGAAATTTAAAGAAAATTATACTTGGCAAAAAATAAAAATTTGAGATTTTAGTGAATCTCCCCTTGTCAGAATAAAATATTTTTGACACTATATATGTTTGTCAGTGAAGATAACTCAAAATGAAAGATTAAAATTAAAATTTGCTATGCATATTTCAATGTATCCTATCAGAACTTGATTTCCTGAACGGCCAAGCACCACGTGCTCGTGCAAGTTAAATTATATTCTTATTCATTTTAATATTTTCATTGAATGAGTCACGTTGGTATTGCAAAAAAGCCAATATGTTTGTCTCGCATTGATTGTTTAAAAAATATATCACTCTTCCTATTTATTTCATTTCTTATAATCACGTGCTCAAAATGATATTTTTCTAGGTTTTATTCGCTGTAGTCATTAACTCATTTTTTTAATCAGAGCTTTTGTAAATGGAATGACAACGTATTATTAAAAGCTGATTTTTTTGACGTGCTCGTGCTGATCGTAAAATTTCAATCTCATTCTCAAAATAACATCATGCTCCGACATGATAATAATTTTGGAAATGATGCCTGAAATTTGGTATACAGTTTTTACGAGAGATTTTCAGATTTCAATGCAATTACAATCATATTTGTTGTCATTGAAGTTATGTGGGATATCAATCACTGGCAATCTGTCTATATAATACGTGAGAATTCGATAGTTATAAAACGTACAAAAGTTAAGTAGAAAAATATAATAAAAAAGGAATAGAATTTAAAATATAGATATCATATTTAAACAATCTACAATCTATTTTAGTATGTATAAATCTTCCTACAATGTTGTGACTTCTTGGGCCAGGCTACTGGTGAGTTGCGCCGAAAACAAATTCGGGTCTTTAAGAAATACAAATTTATTTCCAGCTATAATACACATTTATTACACACAGATACACCTTCTTGATTAAGTATTAGAGTTATAAGGTAATTCAGTTAGAGTTCCACTAGGGGAAGGGTGTGTGTTTCAGATAAGTAAGGAATCTCTCCTGGTGTTGAAGAGATAATATTGTGTTCGTGAAAACTCCTGCAAGATTCAGCCCGAGGTTCGGGGTTATCCGCTCGTCGATTAACATGCTGGGATTGCCGGAAACGTAAGTTGATGAACTGGCTGGAAGAGCAGCTCAGAAGACAAAGCTGTCTCTTTAATTGAAGTTCTCCCAAAGCTCTGATAAGCTTTCACAATTTAGACGGGAGGGACGGTGGTCCGAATGCGATTCACGAAGTTCAGATGAACTTCACGTGGGTTCAGCCTGCAGGGAGAGGCTGCCTACGTTACACTCCAAATTCTCTCCTGAGAATTTCGCACAGTATTCCAACTTGAATTCTAGCTGCCAATCACTAATGGCCGCTTCGTCAACCGGTTTCCTTCCCCCTTCTATCTTTTCCGTCTCTTTTTTTATTTGGGTCTCATAAGCCGGCCTCCAGTGTCAAAATTCAATCAGGATATTTCCCAACTTTCATTGGACCCTCTGACCTAAGCAACATTCCCAATCACATGAGAGGGAAAAACATCGATTAGCAAACTACAAATGGTTGTCCCCCTCCTTGATGGGGGTGGTCCACCAAAAGAAAGAAAAGGACCATCTGATGAAAAGGACCATCTGAAAAGGGGGGAAACACCAGCATTCTGGGACTGACGAATGAAGAAAGAGGAGGTCAGTCTGGGTCGGGATCGGGAACTGACGAAACGAGAGAAGAGTAGAGATTAGTCTGTCTAAGACTGACGGAATCGAAAGATAATGAGATATTTTTGCTAAATTTCATATTTTTGTTTTATGCGTGTGCTGTGTCCCGAATCTACATGTCAATAAAATTTTGGGACTAAAACTGGATTTGATAATTGTCTCTACCGCTCACATAAAAGAAACCCCACGTCTTATAAAGAAAAGGAATGCAATTTTTCTTTGATTTAAGAAACTTATAGCGAAAGCAAACTTGTGAGATGGTGTCCTGGCTTAGGGGTAGCGCATCTTCCCCGTGATCTAGCCAATCTGGGTTTGAGCAACGGTTCGGGTATGGTTCTTCTTATCTGTTCTATCTGTGAGGTGAGTAAATGTGCCAAACTGTAAAAAGGGGTTGTTCAAATGAATGTGACGCGTGAAGTTGCTACGTCACACTCTTGGCCTAGTTGGCGCTATTGAAAAAACAACAGGTTCAATTTGCTTAAATCAGCAGGCTTGAAAATTGCCATAAGTAACAACAAATTTGTGGTTAAATTAACACGTTGACTATCCATGACTCACACCCACTATGTAATTATATCTGTTATCTATGACTATGTTACTATATGATTCTTATCCGGCATTATACTTACTTACAAGACATACTATTGTCATCTTACAGTAAAGCAGCGTTTACATGAGGACAAATATTGGACTCAATAAAAGGTCACACCAACCTAGGCGATCACATGAATCCAATGATATGCCGAACCATGGTAATTGCTAGTCATTGTCAAATTGTGGTCACATGATCTTCTTGAGGAAGGCATGGCTTTTCTTTTTGCGCATAATAGCTGGGCCCTTGTAAACGCTGATTGATACATGCATACTATGTAAAATTTCATCATACAATGTATTTTTATCTACTTGTGATACTACAGGACTATACAGAACCTTATCGCTCTTAACAACAAAACTCTTATTTTGCTCCTTACTTTTTTACGATTCTTAATTATATATCAAATTCTTCGGAGCTTGCAAAATGACTGATGGCGAAACAAGCGGAATTGAAGACAGTTTCGAGTTCAAGTTTGCCAGGGATTTGATCTGCTACGTTTTGCAAATGCGAATGACAGGTTTAAATTGGGTCCCCACAGGGATATTCAGTAAAAAGAACCTTGATTCTCCTTTTACCCCGCAGATGAAAGAGGCGGTCAGAAATGATCTGGACCTATTTGAAACTTTTTATCACATAAGATACGACAATTATTTCAAGAAGAGAGAAATAACCAGAGAAAACCATATCGAATTTTGTCAAATATTACAAGGAGAATTTTTAAGAAGAGATTTCAATCTGCTGCATTTTTTCAAGCTTTCTATTGTTATGGCAAAGTTTGCTGGGTTATCCTACTTGCATGGTGTAAGGTATGCACCACAGGAAACATGCATAATCATTATTTATTCTGTGAAATATTTGAAGAAAAGGGGAAAAATAGGGGATAATTTTTGGAATGAATTGCAGAATTTGGTGGAACGTATGACATATGGATGATGAATAGGAATTTAAATGAGAAAAGGATGATTCATCTAAAACAGCTGGCAAATCAGAGTTGTACAATTTACATCAACAAGAACTTCAAAACTTAGGCAATCTTAGAAGCGTTTTTGTTGGGATTTTAATTGTAAATATATTTGATTCTTCTTCTTTTTATGTATAGATTAATTAATTTATGTACGTGATATGCTTTATAAATTATATTGTTTAGTTATAATACCTTTAAGAGAGCTGCAAGACATGTTAACAGCCAGTAGAATCAAATGTATCCGTAATAGATGCAATCTCAATTAACAAATGACACATTTGAAGAATGGAAAAATCAACTGAAACTCCAGATGAATCAGGTGGATATGCTCTATTTCTAACCAATTACACATAATCTTAAAAATGTTTGTTTTATAATATGCAATATTTAATTATTTTCTGTAATCTCTTTTGCTTATATGATGCAAGAAAATTCTGCATCTAAAACACAACATTCAGCATTCATTTATAATGTATAATTGATGGAACCAAAAGAAATTAACCGATGATACTTCTCAAGAATGGAAGATTCAACTAAAACTGCAAATGAATCAGGTGGCTATGCTAGATTTCGAATCAAATTAACCTATAATTTCCTCTGTATATGTGAAACCAGAGAATTCTTCTAAATATAACATTCGCCTTTTATTTATAATGTATAATTGATGGAACTAAAAAGAAACTGATGATGCTTCTCGAGAATGGAAGATTCAACTGAAATTGCAGATGAATCAGATGGATATGCTATATTTCGAGCCAAATTAACCTAATCTTAAAAATGTTTGTTTTATAATATGCAATATATAAGGATTTTCTGTAATCTCCCGATACAAGAAAATTCTGCTTATAAAAGATAACATTCATCATTCATTTATAATGTATAATTGATGTAACTAAAAGAAATTAAATGATGATACTTCACAAGAAGGGAGGATTCAACAAAATGCATATGAATCACGTGGATTTTCTGTATTTCGAACTAAATTAACCTAATCATAAATATGTTTTTTACTATGAAATATGTAATGATTTACTGTAATCTGTTCTACATATATTATACAAAAAAATTATGCATTTAAAACATAACAATCACCATTCATTTATAATGTATAATTGATGGAACCAAAGCAAACTGATGATACTTCTCAAGACTGGAAGATTCAACTGAAACTGCAGATGAGTCGAATGAATATGTTACTTCGAATCAAAGTAACCAAATGTTAAGAAATATTTGTACTTTATATTATATCATGTCTAATGGATTTCTCTAATATTTTCATATGTAATTTTATACAGTTCTATTTCTGAAACTTAACATTCACCATTCATTTATAGAGTATAATTGATTGAAGCCTTCTCAATTAATTGATGATGCATCGGGAGAATAGACGATTTAACTGAAATTGCAGATGAGTCAGATGAATATTTCAAATCAAACTAACCATATATTATATAATATTAAATAGATAATATTTAAAATAATTTAAGGAATTTCTGTTATATCTTTTGCATAAATATTAGACAGCTCTATTTCTAAACCATAATAAATTAAATGTTCAAGTTTTCAAAGAACTAAGATTTCTTAATATAAATATATTTTATAGTATCTGAAGAATATGAACAAAAAATATTGTATTTTCTACTGCACTTTTTATGTGTTCAATTTTAAGTTTTAAAGAAAATAAATGTTAATGTGAATATTGTACTTTTTAATCCAATTAACACTTCAATTTGCATAAGCATTTCAATTTTTTCAGATGGCCAGAAAGATGCAACATTGCAAATAAGTCCCACTTCTTATGGAATGAAGCTTAGTTTATTTACATAGGGCTCTATATTAATATAATTCAAATTAATAGTACAGAATAAATTTACAGAATAAATAATATTTCGATCTGTAATAAAAATAAAGATATGCATATGATGGTATAAATAATTAAACTTCAAAGCAGTATTATCATTCATAATTATATATATATATATATATATATATATATATATATATATATATATATATATATTCGTATATTGGGATTAAAGTAGCTTTTTGCTGTGTTTTAAAAATATTCAGTGTCATTTGTTACATTATGATGCATATAATTTTAGCAATATTTTGTATTATTATCATGTCAGAACATTATGTTTTCGGGATGTGGATTTTGGTGTCAATGAAAATTCGTAGATGAAAAATAAAAATTTTATTATCAGCACGAGCATCTCAAAAAATCAGCTTTTAATGACACGTTACAATTGCATTTATAAAATTTCTGATTTAAAAAAAGAAAGTTGATGACTATAGAAAATAAAACCTAGAAAAATGTCATCTCAAACATGTGATAATATGAAATAAAATAAATAGGAAAGGTGATATTTTTTAAAAAAAACAATAAATGCGAGACAAAGTTTTTTGGATTGTTTACAATACCAAAGTGACTCATTCGATGAAACAACTAAAACGAATACAAATATAATTTAAATTGCACGAGCCCGTGGTCCTAGGCCGTTCAAGAAATTGTGTTCTGGTATGATACATTTAAATGTGCATAGCAGATTTCAAATTTATCTTTTTTTTATTATCTGAAGAAATGCCGTTTAAACTTGAACTGGTTACCAAAACTTACAGGAAACGGATTTTTCAATCTGTAATCCCCGTTACATGCCAAAACGTTGGGATAAAAATGAAGATCAGGATAGCGTAGTCAGATATTGAGGTGAATGGAAAAATATCTTTAGTGAATTTGATTGACCGAACACCCAGATGTGGTTGATCCACTATAGATAAGTTGGAAGATTGGATTCAAATGGTCAAGGCTGTAGTTGTCATAAAACGTACACAAAACAGAACCCATTTGGTTGCAGGCTATGCACTCCAACCTTCATTGAAGGGTATTATCTGACATGGATATGAAGGAAGTTCAGAACTTCTCCAATTTTAGATTCAATAATGGAAGAGGGAACCCGCTTACTCATATTGCAACTGCTCATTCCCACATCGGTGGTGTCTTTTCAGTGGCATTGCATACTTATTTAAAGAGGTCTATCGTATTTATATAATAATTAAGTATTAGGCAAAATAATTAAGTATTTATTTTTTAAAGTCAAATTATAAACAGAAGAAACAAGCTTTTAACATTATCAATCTAATGCTGAAATGCTGAAATGATCCAATTGGAAGTTCGAGTTATATAATTTCGTTTTCAATTCCTACTATGTACTCACACTCTTCCTATATATATATATATATATATATATATATATATATATATATATATATATATATTCATTCAAAATTTCAATAGTTAATAATATACTTTTTATTCATCCATTTAATATCAAGTAAATGTTTACATTTTTTTAACTTGTAGTGGATAACGTTTGATGATGAAACAGTTTTTTTTATATATTAAATCATTAATGTTTTATTATTTAGTTAAAAACTAACTTCGTTGCCAAAAATCTGCATTTCTCCAACTCCAAATGAGTAACAAGTCAATCTCTCCCCCCCCCCCCCACACACATACTACTGAGGATAGGCTTAGCATGTTTTCGGTCGATTATTTTAAACGATTCTGATTTTTTTCATAATGTTTGGGGCATTTTGAAAACAACCGTTAGAGCACCAAAGAAATTGTGAGAACTACGAAGAATTCCATTGAAGCTGACTTTTAAAGTAAGAATTCAGATGATTTTTTAAAGTGCATACTGATAGTTTAAAACTGCAAATAAAATAAGTATTTTCTCTTCGTATTCTCATTTAAAATAAAATAGCAGTGTCTTATTAGTAGTAAAAGTTTTTAATAACAATAAAAAAACAAAATTAAAATATTTAATCGATATATTTTTATTATTTTTAATTTTTCATGATTATGTACAACTCAACTATTGTAGAAAGTAGTAAACAAACAGCGATAGGATTGTTAGAAGAGCGTTCCGTTGGGTTTCCGTATTGGTGACAAGGTTACTAATCTTAACTTCAACGAATCAGAACTTGAACTCTAGGATCCTGGATCCCATAATACATGTTTTAAAACCAAACCATATTGAAATTATTAAAATTAAATTTCATTTGTAATTGGGGAATAATATTCAAAGCTAAAAAATCAGTGCATTTTCAAATATATTGATCAATTATGCCTACAGAGAGATTTTTTTTTCGTTAGTTTTAAGTATTCAAAAATATATATATAACACATATTAGATAAATTTTGTGTTTTTTACTGAAAATTGTTAATATTACGATCATATATAGTAATTTCCTAAAGTAGAAAATGAATGACTCGTGGATTGAATTATTGATTTTTTTAAATTATATAATTCAAGAAGTTATTAAGAAAAATCAAGTGAAGTAACCAAGTAATTATTAAGTAACGAAAAATGCATTGATATTGTTAAGTAATTTAAAATGCAAAAATCACGAAAAAATGTATAACCTCAAATTCTCATATATTATTATAGAAATTAAAATACTAATTATTAATCCAAATAGAATGTGGCATCCAATTAGGATGATAAATAAATTCATATATTAAAAATTTAGCCTTTTGTCAGCATAATTCTTTAAAATCACTATTTGGGAGCCATGTTTGCAAATAAATTCAAAAATTTTTCAAAGAAAGTGAGTTTATACAATATATTATTCGATAATAATATAATATTTTTACTATAAAATATTTATAATCGTAACAATATGCATTCTAAGCTTCAAAAAAAGTGGGGTGCAAGAAAATATTTACAGATTGCCAATACCCGGAAATCGTGGATACGCAGTTAGAAGGTTTCGATTTCTTTGTTTGATAATTCGAATTAATATAAATGACAAAATATTTTGTGTGGTATTTCATACACTCTGATTTCATTATCAGCTTTAAGTGTTAAAAAATAAATGAAGCATAAATGATTCAATAATATTAGAAAAAATATTCGAAATAATAGTTATTTTATTTTAACTTCTTTAAACACATACAAATAATTAGCATTTTTATAGACCATATTCAGGGTAATAATACCAATAGTAATCATAATCATTGCTTAGTATGCAAAATTCTATAAATATATAATAATATAGAGTTTTTCAATTTTTGTTTCCATATATGCCATAAAAATTTATTAAAAAATAAATATTTCTTTTAAACCAGGTATATACTGAATTACAAAAACAAACTTTATGAGTTAACTGTCAGCACACAACATATGGATTTCTGACCATGTTGTATCCTTGAAACGACCTTCAGCTTTCAGCGTTTGTACTAAATTATAAATTATTCTGATTGCAATATATGGAGCTTTTTTGGCACCATAAATAAAAGAGATAGCTGCGTAATTTCCTATTACGCAACATAATTTTACAAACCTTTTCAGTCCCACATCTTCTTCAAGATGCTCCTTTACAATCCTTGAGCAAACTTCTTGAAATGCGTTGTTGTTTATGTTACAGGGATCGAAATCATTCTCAAAACAAACATGGGTATATGGTCCCATGTTATCCAGTAAATTTTTCACTTTGTTCTCAATAGCTGAAGTGAATAATGTCCTGTCTTTTTCGGAAGCGAATCTTTTAAATGGTCGCCATTTCCATGATGAGTAATAGTCTTGCATAATATAGAATATTAGATCTCTAGAAAATATATAGTCTTGACTATGGAAATCCATTTTCTTTTGATGAACTTTGGTAAGTGCCAAATATATTTAAACTGTATTTTGAAAATAGAAAATATAATGTTTCATGTTTAAGATACTCATAACAAAAGGCAATACACAAAAGTAATGAGTTGCATGTACAGTTGCAGTTAAAATAGTTTATAATTCAGTGAATAAAGTATTGTCTTTTTCCGAAGAGTACATTTCCCATGATCGACATTTTATTGTGGAATAATATTATAGCATAATTTAAGAATATAAGGTCACCGGAAAATAAATATTCTGAATTTTCGAAATCTACTTTCTTTTGATGAATTATGGTAAGTGCCAATCACATTTTTGTATTTGGAAATTTGAAAATATAAAGTTTCATGTTAAATATGCTCACAACAAAAGACAATACACAAAAGTAATGGATGCATATACAGTTGCAGTTAAAATAGTTTATAATTCAATGAATAAATTCCTTTCTTTTTCAGTAGTTTATGTTTACCATGATCGCCATTTCTATATGGAGTAATATTCTTGTTTAATGTAAGAATATACAATCTCTGGAGAATAGATTTTCTGGACTTTTGAAATCCATTTTCTGTTGATGATTTTGGTATGGGCCAAAAATATTTAAGTTGTATTTGAAAATCGAAAATATGATATTTTGTCTTAAGGATGCCCATGACAAAAGTCAATACACAAAAGTATTGAGATGCATTGACAATTGCTGTTAAAATAGTTTATATTTATGTGAAAGAAGTCCTGCTCTTTTTTGGAAACATATATTTTGCTTGGTTGCCATTTCCAAGCAGAGTAATTTCTGAATAATGTAGAGAATTAGGATTCTGGAGAATATATATTCAGGGCTATTTGAATCTTTTTTTATGATTACGTAAGTGGCAAAAATATTTATTTTACAACCAGAAATCGTGATACTATAGGTTAAAGATTCTTAACAAAATGAAATCAATAAAATTATTGGGATGTACACATAATTACAGTTTAAATTATTTATATTCATTTCTTTCCTGTTTAAAATGGTTCAATTACCTGGTTTATGATTCGAATCATTTATCTAATTAGATGATTCCTTCTCAGCTATTGTTCAATAGAAAATAGAAATAACATAATAAGCTAATAAGTGAGAACAAGATAAAATTGTAAAAAATCATTGGTGAGTCTCGAGGAAATTAGTTTACTGAAGTAATGTTCAAAATACAGCCGATATCGCTTATGATAAAGTTTGGAAGAGTGATATGAAAAACTGAAGGTCAAGTCTTGGAGTTGTACATTATTAATCCTTCTTTACATGGTAATGGCTATTCCCATCATAACATTTAGTGAAAAAAATACTGTACACCAAACATTTGTACTGTGTACTGAAAAAGGGTTATTGCTGGAAATTTTTGTCGCGACTATTGCTGAATGAGGAATGTAGATGTAAAAAAAATATCAAATACCGCAAACATTACAGCAAATATGAACTTGTTATTCCTCTGTTGTGTTGTAGGAGATTTGTTTGGTAATAATGAAATTTATAACTAAAGTTCAAATAAATCTCCACTATACATATGCTTAGATTATTGCAGGATATTCTTCATTAAATTATAGTTATAATTAAGTATTTATCAATGACTGAACGATAGATTTGATAATTAAAACAGTTTTTAAAATCATGTTTCGATTTTTAACTGTTGAGTTTGTCTTATGGCACTTGCCACAGACAAGCTTGTTGAGGTAATCAGCGATTTAAGCCTAATCATCGTCTCTTGTTTGGTAGTAGCTTCGACTAGGGACATGTGGACGAATTTTAATACTCACTCATCACATTGGCTTGCACAGCCCCTTTTTACAGAACAGAACGCCGTCTCATACCCCCGTATCTGTGACCATTCTGGTCACTTCACGGTTTGGTGGGCATGTTACGGGCATTTTATTTTAAGTAATAAAATATATACAGTAAAAAAAATATTTACAGAATTTACAAGAATATGAGATGATAATGAGAAAAGTTTACAGAGATTTTCTTCTTTGAAAAATGGTTTGACACTATTATAAGCTGAAATTTAACATGAGTTATGATGTTAATGTATGATAGGAAACTGTTTGTTTTTATCCTCAGTCTTTTTGAGTAAGAAATTTGTTGAGGACTAGGAAGATGAGAACAGATTTCTATTTCCACTTATGAATTTAATTATGTGATGAATTTTTGCCTGGATAAACAGTTTCTGGCGACTCTTCTCAGCCATTCCAGTTCATGGTTTGGTGATGGTTTCTTCATATGTCAAGAGATTGCGAGGATACATTACGTGGCATAATAAAGTGTTGTGCCAGTCCCACCACAACTGCACTGGTCACTCTCAGAAAGGTTGAGCCTTTTAAGGTAGGTAGGAAAAAGGCCGTGTTCTGAGAAGAAAATAATATCCTCTCTGATCCAGTTTGTAGGATAAAGATTGGCTGAAGGCAGAATATTGAAGACTTTCCTGCCTGTGTCACCATTGCTCCAATATCCTTGTCCTTTTACAGGGAGGGGCACATTCCTGCACCTTATAGATAAAACACAGAAGAAAAACCCTGCCCGAACCAGGACTCGAACCCGTTTAGTCCATATCACGGGGAAGACGGTCTGCCCTTATACCAGCAGGCCGGCTTCGATTTTTAGTTGTCTGGGTATGCAAATCGTAACTGCAATACGGTGTTCAATTCGTGAAGAAAAAAAAGTTAGAATGTATTTTCTCATTAAAAAATCGTAAGGTATCAAAATAAGGCCATTTACACAAAATGAATGTCATTAAAAATAATCAAATTTCATGTACTAAATGTATTATGTCATTAGCTTAAAGAAGTTTGTTTCAATATGAATACTCTTATTTGAAAGTTTCCAAACATTTTAGACACTAGAATAATAATGTTTCTAAATATTTTATTTTTCGAAAAGGTAGAGAAGAATTTCCATTGGAAACCCATTGTATTTATAAAATGTTATTGGAGCATGTTCATGCTAGAAAAAAATAATTAAATTGTATTGTAAATAGTATTATTGTTGCATCTGCAGCAATTCTTTCTGTATTTTATGGTGCTAAACTTTAACCCTTTGCACTCTGAAAAATAATTAGATGCAAAATTATTCACCTAATACAAAGATTTGTTTATTGCTATGAAGAATAAATATATATAATTCTTTTAAGTCAAATTTCTTTGAAAAATTAAACTACATCTCTGGACCATTATATAGGCTTTATTATCAATTAAATTTGAAAAATAAATCAATAAAACTTCAAAATGATGCACATTCTTGAATGTCGAGTCGCACTCAACATCGGACTGCAAAAGTTTAATTGTTCCTTAAATCACTTGTTTTGTTCTGGGATGTTTATCAGTTTTTTTTCTTTATCGTTATATTTCATTAATTCTCAATGGGGTTTAAGTCTGGCATGTTTTCTGATCATGCGAGTACCTTTATTATGATTTAAAAAGGCAGTCTTAAAAATAAATAACGAATTTTTCTATATAGCGATTAGAACAGAAATGGAATGAAATTTAAAGTTTTCCTTATCTTTTTCGATGTATAACAGGGTGCTAAATTTAATCCTTGGGGGCTTGTCATAAGTATGGTGAAGCGATTTATCCTTCAGTACATTAATATACTTGTCCCCATACAGAGTTTCCTGTACGAAATGAAGTCGTACAGTTGACTAATATGACATGCACCTAACACATAATTATGCTTGCCGAATATTTTTGTGTATGATAGGCATTATGGCCTCGTGCCTTTCTTTGCTTTATTAAAAAGGAACCAGACTTGACAGGCATTAAAGAAAAATTACTTGCGTCGATGAATATAATTTGTCTTCCCTCCTAAATACTCCAATTTTTGTGCACCTTGGTACACTCAAATGGTTTTTTTTCTACATTTCTTGAGTCAATACTGGTTTTTCTAGGTACTTGGGCCTTGTAACCAGCTTCATAGATCTTCCTATTATCAGTTCTGGAACTGGCAATGATAGATACGGACTAATTCAATTCTCTTGAAAGCGAAGGGAAACTTTCAAATCTATTTTAACCCATTCGCTGCCAAGCTTAAATTGTTTGAGGTTATCCCCGTTGCCATTTCTATTTATCTAAGTCTTAGTATTTCAAGATAAATTACTATATTTTATCATAAATAATCCTTTACATGTATAAAATTGAAATGCGAGTGTACTTGGGGTTGGCAATGGGAATAAACTCATACAATTTAGGCTTAGCAGCGAATGGGTTAAATAAAGTAGAATTTTGTAAACAATGAATTTGCCGCTTTTTTCCCAAGTTTTTATACTTGTATATTTATGTATTTGGCCATAAAAAGTTTGCTCGTTTGACAAGCTGGACGTTATAATTTATTGAAAATATCACGAGTATATTCATGCTGGCAATGGGTAACACCCTGCCAACCACGAGTATATTCGTGGTTGGCAGCGACTGAATCAAAGAATATTCGTGTTACTGTAGCAACAGCACGTTTAGAATATAACCTCGGGGTACCACTCCTAGGCCTTTTGTCTAGGTTACGTAGGTTTTGAATCTATTAATGAAGCATGAAACAGTCGACTCAATGTCATCGCACCAATGAGCAATCCTAACCTTGATTATATATTCTTGATGAATTAAAATAATAGTCTGAAACCTCTCACAAATTGATTTATTCATTTTAAAAAGAGTTAAATTGAAAAACAATGCATAACGAATGCATTTTGACTGCGCAACAAATGGAATGAAGTCCTTAGCAGTTGGAGAGATTTTGTAATCAATTACCTTGATGGCGCAATCTTGGCAGACAATTGCTTCATAATGGATGATGCAACAGATTGAATCTTTTCCACCACATTTATAGTATAAAATGTCCATTTAAACGAAAATAAATTACTTTGGGGGCTTATTCTTCGAAAAAACGACTACGCTTTTGACCAGTAGTGTATTCTACATAGCCATACGTAATTAAAACTTTGGTGACCGGCAATTTTACACAGAAACTATGTCATGTCACCGGCTACTTTTTTGTAATTGAATATGAAAGTAAAACGTTCTGAAAAAAAACTCCTATGAATTTTGTTGAATTGTATCGGCGAAGAACTTTTTGATGTTCCGTTCCATCATGGTTGAAATTTCTGGAATTTTACTAAAATTCTAATAAAAATGTAAATACTAGGAAAAGTAATTTTTCTGTTATAGAGCGAACAAGACTAAACCCGATACGCCAAGTTTTTGCAAGGTTCTATATCGCCCGCGGTGTTATAAATTGAAACAGATAATGCAAGTGCAATGACGAGTTAGTTCGTCACCGGTCACCAAAGTGTTAAGAGCCGTTTATGTCATCCAATGATAACACGTTGGTCTTATGTATTTTTTTTCTAGTTCATCTAAATTATTTACTAATATTTATATTTTAATTAACTAACAATGTTCCTTTTAATTGTATTAAAAGGAACATTGTCTTTCGAAAACCTTGATCCTTCAACGACGAAAAGCATACCTGCACCATATAAAGGATATCCGATCAGACGACATATTAAATTACTCGTATTCTTCAAAGTTCAGGAAAATCAAATACATATAATTAATTTAGGAATATGGAACTTATATAAATTTAAACTTTAATCTCAACAGTTGATATTTTCCTTGTTCAGATCTATAGTTTATGTACTAGCTACATCCTTGCGTATTATTCCTAGAGAACTAATTAACTTTCTTTATCATCAAAATTAAATTATATATACACATTTTAGAGAGCAGTAACTTAAAAGAAAATAATTACCCAAGTTTATTTCAAACATATGAAGAGAATAGTTAGACATAGTAATGAATATTCTAACTTTTCTACCTTCTACACAGCATGCGATAAAGTGTAAAGTTTCCACATTAAGTTACGAGACGAAAAGGAGTCAATAACTAAATCTTGAAACATCATAAAGCGCTTTTAATGAGGATAAACATGAAAAATAAAATTATACTGGATTAGGGTAAAATACATACATTTAAGTAAAACAATGGATTGTAAACAAAATTTAGTTTTAAAACATTAACAGGTAAAATATTCCATTATTAACAATTCACGGATTTATATCAGAATTAGAATGTTCATACATTGAGCATTCCATAAATGAAGTTCATTTCAGAAAGTTAGTTCTCTACGTTCACAATAAAATCAATCAGTCTTTAATCTCAGTTTCTACTTGAAAATGCTTCGTAAACTCGACTCACGAAAAATTCTCAGCAAATAATCTTAGTTCAATATATTTCGACTCATTAAAGTCATGGTACTTAAGCACATAGGCAATACTGGAAATAGCATACAGTACAACTTCTTGAATCTCTTTTGCTTGATAAGATAGATACCCAAATATACTCACGTGAGCACAGAATGCGATGATAACTTCATAACTGAAAGGTCGATGTTGAAGGTCATGCGCATATCGACACACTAGTTCATTGAAATTTTTTACATGGGGATCCATCAGATCTTTATATTCAGTAAAAAAGGAACGATATTTTGCTTCAATCACTTCTTTATTATCTACTGCAAAACGATCTATAGCTTCATATATTCTTTCATAGTTTAATAAAGCCTGGTTTATGTCTATTTCACTTTTGGCCTCTATATCATCATCTTCATTATCTTGTTTGACGTCCAGAAACTCCAGCGAAAGATGAGGATTTCGTTTTCTTATTATCCAAACTACGCACCCTATAGCAAATTCCCTTTCTCTTCTGATGTTATGGATATCTATTTGAACAGCCATAATTAGATTGCTTGAACTGAGATGTGGCAATGATATTCAGTAGCATCACTTATGCTTAAATGCTGCAAAAATTTGGGGTCATAAATATTTTTAATGAATCAGTCGTTGCCAAACAGTGAACTAAAAAATATTTATATGAAAGATTGTAGTAACTCAACTATAATATCACGATGGATCAATAATTGGACAAAGAATCGAAAGGTGGGTTCACATAAGGCCAACTATTGTGTGCAATAGAAGATCACGCCTACTTCCGGAAAAATTATGTTACCACAATGGGACAATGGCAAATGATTGTCTCTTTAGGACAACCGTTTTCC
>JAOUZG010052315.1:1820355-1846898 GCA_026289955.1 Argiope argentata | reverse complement strand
GACAGCATCACAGGGACAAAAACTGCTCACAACTGTTAGCCTCGTATAAACCCACCTTTAAGCAGCGTTCATACGAGACAAATTGTTGCTCGAAATGGAAGAACACACCTACCTCAGTAAAATCACATGTCTATAATGGAACAGTGGCAAATTATTATCTCCTCGTGACATTATCCTATTGCTGTCATGTTATTTTTCTTAAGTAGGCATGATCTTCTAACGTGCGCAACAGCTGTTTCTTTTCATGCAAACTCTTCCTTACTTTATGACTGTATTTTATTAACATATTTTGATCCTACAGGACATATTTGACCTACAGGACAACAGTTTCCCATTGTCCCAATGACGTAGTCTCAACTGTTCAGACAAGGACAATACAGAGACAACAACATAGGGACAACGAATGCGCCCAATAATTTGCCTCGTGTGAAGTCAAGCACACGAGGCAAATCCTTGCCCTTGATAATGCCTTCAAACGGAAATCATCAATTGTTTCTTCTTTTTTTCGCTTGACAATAAGATTATTGGACATGTGGGTTCAAATTTTAAAATGTTTTAAAAATGATTTTGAGATCCAAACCTATAAAAATTTTAACATATAATGACTTGTTTTGACACTCGTATTGTAATATTAACCACTTGACATACGAATTTATTTAACTTTCTAATTAGATAACTCATCCTATTTCGGTAATTTATTGTTAATTTGATTTTTTTAATAATATATGGAGCATTTGGGATACCAAATCGTTTCATATTGATTTTTTCGTATTTAAATACTTAATTATGTAGCTTAATTGCAGACTTGAAAATAAAAATCCAGTCATTCGATGCGCGTGTCAGACACGCCATTGTTAGAGAAGTGGTTAAGTGTTTAATCGTAATTCTGCAATTAATTTAATTCAGAAATTACTTGGAAAGTTACAAGCTTCAAATTTGTCTATATTAACCCTTCGCAGTCCGAAAAATAATTAGATGCAAAATTATTCACCTAACACAAAGATTTGTTTATTGCTATGAAAAATAAATATATCTTTAATTATTTTAAGTCAAATATCTTTGAAAAATTAATCTACATCTCTTAACCATTATCTGAGCGTTTTTAACAATTAAGTTGAAAAATGAATAAATAAATAAAACATCAAAATGATGCACAGTCTTGAGTATAGTCTTAGAGGCCCCATCGGAATGCGAAAGATTAATACAGAAATTAACAATTAATCGCTTCACATGCAATGACGTCTCTGACACCCGCATCGAATTATTGAATTAATAATTTTAAACCTTCAATTAAGTGAAAGTATTCATTAATTTAAAATGTCAGAATCATTTAGAAGCTTTTCATTATCTTAAAACTCGTTACATTATTATAGGAATTAAAATAACAATAAAATTTTAATATTGGATGTGTCATCCAATTAGGAAGTTAAATAAATTCGTATGTCAAGTGGTTAATCTCCCGTTATAAATCAACACTAGGGCTATTTTACGACGAACCTCGTATTTTTGAACCGCGGTCAGATGACAAACAAAATTCAACGTTTGTAATCAATTTTTAGTAATTATTGTACGTTACTGTAAAGCAAGTTATTTTCTGTGTTAGCAACTTTATTAGAGGTTACGCGAGTCTGTTTGGGGCACACCACTCACGTTATTTATCGTCGCCTTCATTGCAAAATTTTTCTTAGTTAGCTTTTAAGCTAAAGTAAACTATGCACACCTATGCAATGGAGACTTATTTTTTAATAGCAGCTTTTATTTTTGTAATGTTAATTTAATTATTTTACTCACAAGTAAATCGCCAATTTTACAAAAAAAATTTACATTGTTTTTTCCAAGATCCTTTATAAATTTTACATTCGTCGTAAAATTTTTCTCTTTCGTTTCCTATCATAAATAATTCATTGTAAATATTTAGGTTGCAAAATGTAATGCAAAAAATTTGAAAAATAATAATTCAATTTCAATTTACATTGAATATAAACACTACATCACCAATGAGTGACGTAACACGCGTACGTTTCCTAGAAGATAAGTCTGCATTTACATTGAGATAACAGTTAAACGCAATTGGTCACGTGCCCTGTCTTATAATGACATTTCTATAAGATACAGGTGTGTACACACGAAGCCAACTATTGCGCGCAATAGAGGATCACGCCTACTTCCGGAAACATCACGCGACCACAATGGTACAATAGAAAACTGTTATCTCGATGGGACAACCATTTGCGATTGTCCCATCGACGTTATCTCAACTGTTCATACGAGGACAGTACAGAGACAACAATAAAATAACAATAAGTGTTTAATATTGGAAGTGTCATCTATTTAGGAAGTTAAATAAATTCGTATGTCAAGTGGTTAACGACCAATTAGGATTTGTCATTTCATTAACAGGTAAATCTGTAGGTCAAAAGGTTACACGGAAACGACGAATTTCATTCTTATTCTGCAAAACTAATTGTGCATTTTGGTATTCCTAGATCAAATAAAAATTTCATATTTTGCTATTGATATCAATTTGTCTGATCATTAGAATTCATTAAATGATATTTGATCAAAAATGACTAAAAATATTGTCCAAAACTGATAAAAATTACTGCACTGAAACCGATTGATTACTGAAATGGATTGAACTTTATAGTAGATCGTGTATATTTATGGATGACAAAAAATATATACATTTATTTTCATTGCAACGTTGTATTGTATTAAAATACAAATTGTATGTTTTAAAGTATTTATTATTAATTTAGTGTATTCAGTGTCCAGCTTCCACTTGATCTATGACAATTAGATCAAGTATCATAGATCAATTAGATCTATGACAAGAATCGAACACTTTTACTCTGTTTAGAGTAGGTTTTAATGAGATTAATCAATGGCATGTGGTTAATAAGTATTGCATTCTGGATACACTACTTGTAGCTTGTTGAAATCAAGCTTTGACTTACGAATTGTGGTTATAGGATTATCTGTAATATCTCATCTATTTAAATTATTGCACGTTTGAGTTATCGTGGTTGAATGCACGTGATAGTAATTCTAGAAAGATGAACAAACCTTTGATAGGTTTATTTCACAATTAGGTAGGAGTTTATATTTTCAATGTAAATTTGTGTACCAAATTTTATTCATCTAGTTCTTATTGCTGTATAATCACCTTCGCCTGTATTTGGGTAGAAAGACTCCTCAATTTCCTATGAATGTATTTTATTCGAAATTTTATAGAAATTATTTTTCACAGATATCTGCAAACGTGGTTTTAAGATTATATATGCCAAATTTTACTTCATGTGATTAAATATTTTTAAATTAACTCATTCACAGATGGAAAACTTAATTTCAAAAATGTAATTTCTTGTATTTAGATAGTAAGTTCTACTGTGAATTTCTTGAAAATTTGTGTATCTAATAATTACAATATTAATATATAATATTTGTCTTTTTGTATTTTCTATGAAACGAAAGAATTAATATTTCAGAAATTTTGGAAAACTTCGTGTATACGAATAAAAAGCAGGTAAATTAATATTAATTTCTCTTTATATCTATTTTAATTAATTTATAATGAATTAATTATAAATTATTAACTATTTTGGCTCACCATCCAATTCTGCATCTTAACATATCAAGGACCGCAAAAAAAACTGCAAGACATACGCCCCTGAAACCGCATTCTTTGGGGCAAAACGTTATAAAATCATCATAACTTTATTATTTATGTGAAACGAGAAAACTCGTGAGCAGTCCTTAATATGTTAAGCATAACTATTTGGAAGATTTGTTTAAAGGATTGAGCATAAGTCTTTCTTTTGGGGATTGGTTACACTTATGATCATAGTGACTACAATTCAGTCAATTACATTTCGTGTAATGAGGAGAAACTTTTCAGGAATGTCAGGTATCAAATAGAAGTAATCATATTCATGAGGAGCTTCAAAGGTTTCAGTATTGAATGATTAATTCAAATTTCTGAATAGGAATGTAGTTTCGTAATCTGGAATAAACTATCATAATTCGATGGATTTTGTTCTTCGCAATTTAGCTGTAGAATTTTTTAAAAACGATATTAAATCCTTCAATTTGGCCCGCATTGTTTATCTGTTACTCACTCACAGTTAAGTTATAAAACATATTAAGTATAAAATATATAAACACTCGATAGGCTTACAGCAACCTATGATAAATTTAATTTTATATATTAAAATACCTTTTCAGTTTCTGGAATAGAGAAAATGCGAAAAAAGCATCATAAAAGCATAATTCAAAACATTTTATATTTATTCATGATGATAATTAAATACATATTTTTAAAATAACTTATAAAACCTATGTAAAACTGTTAACAATAAGTGCAATTAAAATTTCAAGGAATTTAGTTAAAAACTGAGAAATTCAATCCATAGTTAGCGATAAATAATTAATATACAATAATTGTATAGTGTAATATAATTTAAAAAAGTCTTATTGAGACAAGAAATGCTAATTGTTACCGTAGCACGTTGAATAAAATTTCTCATAAATTACTTAAGTCAATAAGATGCCAGCTACAAAAACCTTTAAAGAATAAAGACTTTAAAATTTAATAGTCCTATTATGAGTTAGAGAAATGGATCAAGGTGGAGATTTAGTTGCAGCCCATAATTTGAACTCAGTTAAGAAAGCTTTCCAAAATATAGTTTTATATAGGATATAAAAATTTCCATAGTGTCAACAACGCTCGCATAGCTTTTGCTTGAAAGTTAATCACCCATAACCTTCAAGAATAACTTTCAGAAAATTTAATAAGTTCATCATACTTCGCGTCATCAAATTTGTAATAAGACATTATAGAAGCAATGCTTTCAACAGCATACAATAACACGTCTTTACTATATTGTGACCGAAGGAACATACATGTAAATAAACTAATATGAGCACAAAAATCGATGAGGTCTTCGTTACTGAATGATTTCTCGCAGATATCCTGCTCATAATGAGACAACAGTTCCATGAAATTCTCAAAAGTCTCATCCCGTTTACTAAAGAAAGAACGATACACTGCATCTATCACTTTTAAACCATAAGCAGCATATGCGTTAACAGCTTCATATACTTTGGAAAATCTCGACAAGTGGTCTGTGAATTCCTCTTCATTCACTTCACAGATTCTTATGTAAGATTTGTCAAGCCGTTTTCGAATGTCTAGAAGTAGATCAGGATATCGTTGCTGCATCACACAATGCACACATCCCAATCCAAATGTCCCTTCTGCTGAAGGAAATATATACTTTGCCTCAGCCATTGCAAAAAGTTTCTGTATAGAAAAATGGTAATAAAATGCGGATTACGACTTTAAAGTACTGATTTCGCTTCTTAGCAATTGCAGTTTTAATGAACTCGCTGTGACCCACGCAAGAATCGAAAATTTTATTATGAAAAATGCAGGATGATCTTTATGATGTATTCTCGTCATCAGAATCTATTGGTGCAATACGAAATTCAATCCCTGATGAACAGTAAATTTAACTGCATATTATTAATTATAATCTTAATATTAGCTACATATTATTAATCATAATCTTAATATTAACTTCATATTATTAATCATAATATTAACTGCATATCATTAATTATAATATTAATATTAACTGCATATCATTAATTAAAATATTAATATTAACTGCATATCATTAATTATAATATTAATATTAACTGCATATCATTAATTATAATATTAATATTAACTGCATACTGCATATCATTGCCGTCTTGATGTCAGAGTGATATTGTTCTTATGTCACTCTAGGGAAATAAGGATAGTTTAATTTAGTTACATTAACTTCCCTTTGTACAGCAACAGTAGGCCTATTTTGGGATGGTCCTCGTACTTTTAAACCACATTCAAATGATGTGGACGACAAATGAGCTGTCACCCCTGTAAGACCCGCTCCTCCTCTCCCAACGAGGACAATTACAAACCTACCAAGAGCAAAAGGTCACGTAGGATCAAAGGGAAGAACCACGTGAGGGCCCAGGAACAAGCGAGGGGACAGAGAAAAGACGGGCGAAGGAGAAAGAGGGTGGCGTGATTCACCATGAACGAGAAAGACTAACTTCTTTTTCTTTTCATGTTTTATTTTACTTTAATCTGCTGCGAATATGTAAATAATATATTAATCTAGAACAAGATCGTCTCCTTCATTATTTTCAAAAAAATCATCATGACTGGCGTAGTCGACGACTGAGATTGAGTTAGATTTAAGATGACCATTCAGGCCTAGACGTATAACCTGGCGTCAACCATCTTAAAGTACTGCTGAGAGTTACACGTGGAAGGGACGGTTGAACTTTACTACCCCTCTATCCACACTACATCATACCAGGGGGGATTACGTTCGGCGTACACGGATTTAACGTACAACAGACCAATCCTTCTTTCACGCAACGATTCTTCGGTGAAAGTGGGTCTCGAACCTACGGTTTACCAGTCGAGGCCTTACTACTAGGCCAACGTGGCCTACAACTAATGATAATAATGGGTGGTTATAATTAAAGTCGGACTTTCAAAAGTATATAAAAAGGACCCAATAATCAGATCATTTGATATTCACATAGTTATTTGTTTTGAGAAAAGACTGTTCAAAAGTTTACCATAAATATAGCTGTCATAAAATGTCATAAGATGCAAATCAAAACATGCATTCTTGTTACTTATGGCACTTGCCATGGACAAATCCCCTATTGATACAGCAGCAGATTTAAGCCGAAGATATACGTCTCTTTTCTTAAGCAGCACCAACTAGTGCCAAGAGTACGACTTTAGCTACACACACTCATCACAGTCGCTTGCACAACTTCTTTCTATAGCGGACACAGTCACACATCTTACAGACAGCACACAGAAGAACAACCATGCCCGAACCCGAGAATCCCAGACTAGGAAGACTCGTTACCTCTATGCCAGAGAGCCGACATCAAAACATTTAAAGAGGCTATGGCACTCTTTGTTAAGATCCACTGTCAACAAAAGGAAATAACACAATGGATAAGAAAATGTGATTTTTGATTGTCGTTTGATCACCACCCATCGAAAAAAGCAAAAATGGAATCAGTTTTTAACTGTCCCTAGGCAAAAACTTCCAAAATATCAAAATCTGGTTAAACCAGCAAGTAAAGGAAATTGGTGCCAACTTGATTAAGAAATATTCAATATGTTACACAGAGTTTTTTCCTAAGAATCGAGATCCTATAAATTGAGCTCTTATAAGCTGAAAACGGCCTGTTTCATAACAAAGGTGTGTGTTTCTCTGCTGGTATTGTATATGTGTTGTGTAATATGCGTTTTCATTTCAAATACTCTCTCAAGTGGTATACCATGCACATTCCCCCCCCTTTATTCATAATCCCACACTCAGAAGTCACAAGAATTCTAGTCAGACGATCACGATCTAGGTTTTCAAAATATGGCAATTGATAATTCAATAGCTGCTTTACTGATTTTTCGATACGCGTAGGAGTTTCCACTTGCATACAAATTGGGCTACCTATATATATCCATAATTTTGCAATGATGGAATGGGTGGGCTGCGGAAAATAAGACCCAAAACATGGTCCATTGTCCAAAATGGCCATCATACTGTCCGAATGATCATCCATATATTAATCCAGAAGCATGATAAATTTAATTAGCCAAAAATGCTCTCGTTTTGGTTGTTCATCTGAAACGCCAATGAGATTGGTTGCTTCGAAACATTTTCGCTCACACCCTAATAGGGACAGAACAAATATTGAGGGGACGGGCTGGCCTGGTTGGTAGAGCGTTGGACTCGTGCTCCTTAGGTTACGGGTTCCAAAAGATTCCCCGAGTGTATAGTGGCTGGCGCTCGTTAAATATGTTCGTGGTCGCAAAGCCATCCATGTCGGGAGTAATACCACTGTGGGTACTGGGTCAGTGGTGATTGTTCTCTGTTCCAGCTCTAAATTACGATCTGATATTAATGAATGAATTTGCATGAATGTAGTCCGCCCCCTAAAAAGGGTTGTGACATGTGAATAGCTAAGAATTACTCTTGGCCCTAGATGGCTCTGCTTGTAAAACAAAGAAACGCATTTTCATAGTTAAATTCATAGTTAAATAAATAAATTAATTAAATATAAATAAAAAAAATAGTTAAATAAATTCATAGTTAAATAAAAATAATGATAATTTTTATTTAGAAAAAGAAATGATGGTAAAAGGGATGTTTAGTGTGCGCCGCGCCAAGGATGCCAAGTAGCCAATAGGATGGCGGACAAAGTAAACAAAAACTTCTATGGAATAGTTACGGTTACCATTTTTGCGCAATATAATTATAATATTTTACCGATAAGTACTGTTTTTTTTTCAGACTGACTGTGCCTGTTGGTTGGGTGCAGAGCAAAAGTTAGAGCATGCGATGCCTTTGGCATTTGTTAAAGGCACCGGGCAGAATTTTTTAACTTTAAAAAAAACATCCTATGGCTTCGCTAGCCACGGGAGCGGGAACCTAGTAGCTTCGCTAGAGCATTGAACATAAGGACTGTGTGGATAACAGAAACAGTGCATAATCAAAAGAAGAGAAAGAACAGAGGATTACTTTATCCTACTATCAAGCTATTCTCCATGCGAAATTTCTAACTACCATTATTTCCTAATATCATCAGCCCGTAAAAAATCATATATTCCAATCACCCTTCATCCATTTTGCTGATTCGAAATACTGACTGCCATTAAACTATTCTTACACAATTATCGGCATAACAAATTATCATGGAAACCAACAGTTAGAGCAAAAAAAGAATTATCAGAACTGCGAAGAACTCCTTTACATCTTACTTTTAAAGTAAGAATGCGGAGGATTTTTTAAAATGCATATTAACAATCAAAAATTACGAAAGAATAAATTTTGTTGATTCGTGTTCACATTAAAAATAAAATTGCACTGTTTTAATAGTTGTGAAAAAGGTTTTAATTATAATAAAGAACAAAATTAAAATCTCTGATATTTTTTATTGCTTTTAATTTAACATTTTTCTTAAAATAATCGTAGTTCATAATCAACTCAACTATTCTTAAAAATAGTAAACAAAGCAGCATTAGGGTTGCTAGAAAAGCATTCCGTTGGATTGCCATATTTGCAACAAACTCGGGGGGCACACTAATCATCACTTTTACTGATATAATATTTAATATTAGATAGTATGAAAATATCTTGGATGTTTAAAGGTACTTGTTTTTATAAGAATATAGAATTTAATTTTAGCTTTTATATTTAATCCTCTTTCATACTTCCGTAATTTGATTAAGTACGCGTGAGATAACAAATGTAATTAAAGGCCTTCATTCATAATAATTATGTATTTGTAAGTTAAAATACTTAGATAAAAATGTTGCAGATTTAACAAGTAACAATTTTAAAGGGATTTGATAAAAATTAAAATTCTTATATTCAACCAATATGTATAAATAAAACAAAACATATATAAAAGGTGCTACAAAGTTAAGATGCCTTTATTGAGACATAACTTTCTAAAGAAAAATACACCATCTTGAATGAAAGTTCTCTAAAATTATATAAGATGCAGGTCATAAAAATGCTTTATAAAATATAGATCTTAAAATGTAACAGTCCTATTAAAAATTCTTGAAATGATTTTATAAAGTCCTCAATAAAAATCGAATAAAAACACTTATTCTCCAATATAATATTAGTACGTGTAGATTAAAACGTACATATCGTCAATAAATCTTTTCCAGTTTCTACCTGAGAATACAATATTCATAGACTTCAAGTGTAATTTCCAGCAACTAGTATTAGTTCTGCATATTTTGCATCGTCAAATTCGAAGTAAGTCAGCAAAGAAGCAATGCTATCAGCTGCGTATGACAACACCTCTTTACTCTGGTTGGCAACAAGTGACATGCAAGCAAATGCACATATACGAGCACAGAAATCGATCAGATCTTCATTATTGAGTGGTTTATTGTAGATATCTTTTTCATAATTCGACAGCAGTTTCACGAAATTTTCAAAAACAGATTCATCTCGCTTTTCAAAGAAAGAGTTATATTCTGCTTCTATCATTTGTAAGTGATTAAAAGCCTGCAAGTAAACAGCTTCGTATACATTAGAGAATCTCGATAAGTGATTCGTGAACTCCTCTTCATTTATCTCAAGGATATTTGCGTGAGATTCGTCAAAGAGTTCTTGAATTTCTAGAAGTACATAAGGGTATTTTCGCTCCATCATGCTGTACAAACAACCCAATCCAAATTTCCGTTCTAAGGAAAGACATGCATCTTGTTGTTTGGCCATGAAGTAATCGGTGTCGAAATATGTTTATAAAATAGAGTACGGAAGAGTTCCACCAAGAACAAACAACTATTGTGTGCAATAGAAAGTCATACCAACTTCAGGAAGATCACGGGACATCAATGGGATAATGTCCCGATGAGATAGTCATTTGCCACTGTCCCATTAGAGTCATGTGATTTTTCTCAGGTAAGCGTGGCCTTCCGTTTCGAGCAACAATTGGCCTCGTATGAATACTGCTTTAAGGTGGGTTCAAGCGAGGCCAACCGTTGCGCGCAATCGTTGTCCCTTTGCTGTTGTCTGTCTATTGGCCTTGTATGAACAGTTAAGATAACGCCGTTGGTACAATAGCAAATGGCTGTCCTGAACGTTGAATCATTGGTCATTGTCCCATTGTGATAATTTGATTTTTATTGAAGAAAGCGTGATCTTCTATTGCACAAAAAAGTTCGTATCGTGTGAACCCACCTTTATACTTTGAACATTTGAGTTTGAAATTATAAATATTTTCATTCAATTTGTTGTTGCTCAAGAAACAATAAAAACTTATCTTACAAAAAATGCAAAGTTCACATTGCGTTTCAGTTACAATCTTTAGGATAGCTATTCAATGGTGGTGTATCATACACAACTGAAAATAAATACATTGTTAAGTATTCTGAATATTGTTGCAAGCTCTTTTCCTGACTTGACTCAGGAGTGTTCCAGAGGACTCCAGAGATCAAAAAAATGTTCTGACATTTCATCGGAGATAACATAATTTATTCATTAAAATAACCACCCTCACATTCTATAACCTTTTGCAATGGGAAACAAGATTATAAATTCTGTTATTATAAAAGTCACGATCTTTAAAATTGAAAACATTTTCTGTTTCCATAATTGCTCTACTTCTGATTTGTCAATTTTGCAGATGATTATATAGACTTAAAATATCTGATAGAAAGTCTAAGGACTTAAGTCAAGGGAATAAGAAGGGTGCAAAAGAAGTTAGCATCCAAGGGTGGGAATTGTGCCGGAGGTCAGGGATTAATCTTGAAATTTGAGTACGAAATATCAAAATTAACCTTTACGTTGCGGGAACCCAAACTCGAAAAAGTTCCTTTGAATACGGGGATTCTGTGAAGAAGAAAACAAATGCTTTCCCCCTTTTTTAAAAGCGATTGTTGTCCGATTTCGGCCACCCGTAGTGCTAATTGGTCATCTGTCCTCTCCGTCTTAACCGGGTTGCTTTTTTGGGGTTTTACTTTGTCTGGTCCCCTAGAAAAAGCTTTTTATCGCAGTTTTTTTTTTCTGAAACACTAGTTTTCTGATTATATATATATACAAGTAATGACTTAAATTTTATGATATTAAATAAATTTTAAATAGAATAACTGCGGTATAATTATTTATCGTTGTCAATTTTTCAATCATATTTGTGATTAAATAAATTTCTCAAGCCGTACTGAAGGTGTAAATTTAATTCTTATAAAACATGAACACATCACCGTGAATTTCATTTTGTTTTTCTTCTAACTCATTTATCTTTATTAAATGTAAACATTTATAAATAATGTATAAAATTCATAACTAATTTTTTTTTGAAAATATTTTCATTTCTTTGCACAAAATAGAGAAAACAATTCTTAGCTATTTTGTAAGTTAAATGTATCTGCAAAATAGCATATATGATTGTCTGCTATTTTGTTAATTTCAAATTTTTAATATTAATATATTGAGCTAATAAAAAACAAATACATTTTTTATTCCTAACATATTTCGGACGGTTTTCAATATAAATCACTAGTGACGTTTCCCTATTTTATT
Organism: Argiope argentata; assembly: GCA_026289955.1. Taxonomy (NCBI): domain Eukaryota; kingdom Metazoa; phylum Arthropoda; class Arachnida; order Araneae; family Araneidae; genus Argiope; species Argiope argentata. The sequence continues at coordinate 1,834,770 of JAOUZG010052315.1, read as the reverse complement.
GTCGATTCTTATAATTTATAGTGATTTTTTCCCGAAAATTTCAATAAGTCATAGCAGTATAGTATTTTTGAAAAGTACGCTGAGTTTTGTAGGCAATAAATAATTGATTTATGATTTTTTTTCTGCTTAAAAATTTACTAATACGCAACTAATCACCAGATTTAAGACGGTTAATTTAACCAAACTAAGATTAGATATGGTATGCTTAGAATTTGATACATAAGATTTCATTGATATAATAATATGTTGAAAAGTAGTTATCAAAAAAGAAAACTTTCAAAAAATCTTTAATGAATAAAGCTAGCATTCTAAATGATCAGCTTTCGTAATTAGCTACAACATTTGTTCAAGCAGAGTATTTAGATTATATTTCAGAAATGCTTAAAATTAAATCTAGAATTCCTACTATTTTATTTGAGTAAAAATGTTTCTGGAAAAATTCATATGTCTAGTAGCTTTTCAGTGAATTGAAATGAAGGCATAAAGATTTTAATATTTCTCTTCTGATGTTTGAATGCATAAAAAGCTACCAATTATTATTTATCATAGATTTAAAGAACCTCTTTCAATATTTTAAAATTAGAATCATAACTTTTAACGAATGATTATCTATAAATAATTAAAGCAACCGTTTTCATTAATCATAAAAAATAATGATGAAACTTACAGTTGGCTTAAAAATCACAACCCAAATGTATTTTTAGCCTGAAATATTTGTTCAAGTATTAAACTTTAAAAGTTAAAAAATCTTAAGTAGTCAATTCTTTAATGTTGTGTTAGAATAGTACATTAGTAACTGCGAAGTATATATGCCCGAGATTCCAGTCATAGAAGGGGAGGCAGGCATGAAGACAAAACAGTGTTGTGTCACTTTTCAATGTAAAACAGAATAATGATAGGGTGAAAGAAAAAAACCCAATCGTAGGTTCAATTTAGTTTTTTTGGACTATGACGAATGACGAAAAATGTAGCAATTTATCTAGGTCACCGATTACCTACACTACACCATTCCATCAGAAATGAAATTTCAAGTAATTCTTGATTCAAATAAAATTATAAACGGACATTATTATAAATTTACAAAATTTTATTGTTAGAAAATTAACAATTTACAATGGTTAGAAATTAAGCAACGGTGGAAAAGAATAATGTTTTCAATCGAGTATTACAAACTCATTCCATACCTCTCAGAAATGTTACTTAAAAAAATGTCGCCAAAGCAAGGTTCACAAAACTGACTAGCGCCAACAGTGATTATAACTACAGCAGGACGAAATCTCCTGACCCTGAAGGGTATAGCACAAAAGGGCAGGGATTTTTATGAGGCAATTACGGTTCGCCGGGAAGTTCAAGTGGGGGGGACGAAATCCAAGCTTGTTACTGGTACAACAGTTGTACCGACCCGTAAGGAAAGGTAAAAAAAATCTTGGTACAGCAGTTGTACCACCCGTAAGCTAGAGGTTAACCAACATAATAACTTAAAACTACTGATTTTTGTAAGACATATAAGTAGTTTTGAGTTATTATATTGGTTAATTTTGATATTTCGTGCTCAAACTTCAAGATTAATCCCTACTATGGTTTCAAAAGGGTTAGAGAAAGTAATAATAAAATTCAGATGGCTTAAGAACAAATTTGGATCGCCTGGGATATTTTTCATTAACGTTATTTATCGCTAATATTATATTATATTAATACTCCTAACTTATAAATAAATTAATGTAATGCTTTCTAACTTTGTGTGTCATCTCGTATAGTGTTACTCTTGATGCTTGTAAAATTTTAAATCATTAAAGTGGCAATTGCAAAAAATCATTTTAAAGATCTCTGGTGACCTTAAGTAACAGTTGTCTGGGATGTTTATTTAAAAGTCAGAAAATTGTTCTCGTGATGTCCTCGAAACTTTCATTCATATTAACACTTTCGCTCCCATGATTATTGCCTGTGATTCGGACCACCATCTAATAAGATGCACACTTATTTGATCTCTTTTAATTGCAGTAAAGAAGAAAATATATAATTAGGTAGTAGGTGTGAATCACAGTTGATTCACGCGATGTGCTGCATCTTGAAACAAGAAGGTATAGACTGAACGTAGGCTTGTTCTCGTATTAAATTGTACACTGAGTACTTTAATTGTAACTAGAATGTGGATGACACGGCAGTCCATGTGCTAACTCTTTGCACTCCGGTGGTGCCTCTGACTCACCATTCAAGAATGTGCATCATTTTGACGTTTTATTTATTTATTTTTCAAATTTAATTGTTAAAAATGCCTACATAATGGTTAAAAGATGTAGATTAATTTTTCAAAGAAATTTGACTTAAAAGAATTATATATATTTATTTTTCAAAGCAATAAAATCTTTGTATTAGGTGAATAATTTTGCGTCTAATTATATGTCGGAGTGCAGAGGGTAGATAATAAATATTGTGAGCATTTCTAAAGGTCTAAAATATCACGAGTGCTCAAAATGTTATGTGTAATTTTCCACATTTGATTATTTTGAGTCTATTAGTGAAGTTAAAATAATTTGTATTTTAAAATTCATCTTTTCTTATTTTTAGCCTAAAATCGAAATTTGACATAAGATTGAAATTTTATTAACAGAATATAAAAAAAATATTTTTAACTAAATTGCTGCAGCTTTGTATTGTCACATTGCAATTTTAATAGAAGAATATCAAACAAAAATATTTTTATCTAAATCGTTGCAATTTTGTTTATATTTGCATCCATGTGAGTGCACAATTTTAAAAGTAAATATTAAACAAATTCATAGTTTATTTTTAAATAAATAAGAGCATTATTATTTATTGTGATTACTTGTCTTAATTAATTTAAGTAATTAATCAGTTTGAAGAAATTACGAGACTTCTCTCTCTTTCACTCTTATAATAATTTTTTAAATTTTCATTTTCAATTTTTCTAGCTAGCAAACAAAGTTATGGAGCTCGACCGATTTTAAGATTAAAAAAAAACCCATTAATTTTAACAAAAGGTTCACTGTTGTTGGAAGCTATTGTATATGTGGTAAAATCCAACAAACGTAATGCAAATTTATATTAAAATTATGTTCTAATATTCACAGTATTTTGAGAAATACAACTAGTAAGAATGCACTAATAATATTATTAAAGAAAAAATATAAGTCGTGTTTTCAGTTCGATAGTTAAAACTGAAAAAAAAATTAAAAAATACTATAATATTTTGACCCCGAGATTAATTATTTAAAAGTAAGTAATCGTAAACAAACTAGAAGATAATGTAATTTCATAGAAATGGCAAACAAAAAGCATTGGATAATAAATTTAATTAAATATCTCAAACAATACTGGCAAAACAAACCTCAAATCTCATGGATCAGGTGACTCGCTATCTACCAATGAAAAAACGAATATTTGTTGCTTTCAGATTTTGGAGAAACCAAATCCTCCTAATCAAAACAACATTATTTTCTCATATGATAAAGATTTGAAGAATTTGATGCATGTATAGGAATTAGATGTTAAATATATTTCATCCATCTAATGTTCCACGTTTCGAAGGTTATCCTGCTGGTTAGTATTATAATAGACAGACTTCCAACCAATACCATATACAATATATACTGTTCTAAAGTGAAATTAATATTAATTTTCATTCCGTTACATAGTATTAATAATTTCATTTTTGCATTTTCCACATATCTTATGGCGTGACATTCTGTTCGAAAGCTTCACTTTGAAATTAGACACAGAAGTAATATACTTCAACTATAGTCCTGTTTTTCTTTCCATGGCAATGAGAAAAAAAATTCTATACCATCAAACGTACTTTGAACTTTTAAAGCGTATTTGCTACTGAAAAGATCAAATCAAGCTATCTCAGTTTCAAAACCTTCACACAAAAGCGGAGCATTTGAAAATAGGCACAAGAGCTCACAGATAGTGAAGAATGCCCAAACGATGCTAATTATTAATTATCGAGTCGGGGCAGCGAGTATTGCCTTAAATTATTTACGAAGGAAGATAAGAAAGATCAAATTTAGCTATTAAACCCGGATACTCACAGTTCATTTTTATGGAGAGATAGTTTCAGAAGGTAATTCCATTGTATGCTGTTGATATGTGGTAGTCAAGATGCAATAGAATAAGAACTGGAAGATACACAAGAAGAAACAAGAAACAAGTAATATAAAAACAATTTTTTTACATCGATTCCTATTTAGATTAACAAAGAAAAATTTTATTTTAGTTTCTCTTTATCATATAATTATAATTAATATAAATATGTATATGTATAGAAATATGACAGAGTCACAATATTAAGCGGCAAAATATAAAGCGAATGTCCAAATAATTTTCCATTCTCCTTCCTATACAGAGTGTTTGAACTAGCCGCCCAAGAAATGGGAATCCAACGCCATACCAACCAGACAGTCCCAGCCTACCGATTATAACTATTATAAATAATTGATAAAAAATTATACTAGTATTGAATTTTCAATGCCAATTGAGTATTTAAAGCCAATTGTGGCAACGGAAAATGCGTGATTTTTCTACATAAGCTGGGGTTTGCAATACAGATTAGAAATTTCTAAAATTCTGTATTAAATATTATTTTAATTCGAAAGTTCTTCAAAATAAATCGGCAAAATCGATTAATTAACAATGTTTGATTTTAAATGCATCAAGCATTATAAAAATAAATAGAATCATTCAAAATCATGTTTAGCCTAAACTCATAGGCGTTGGGAAAAAAACAAACTGAATTCGTGACTTATTTGGCTGCGGGGAAATGAATAATTTTTGCGATGAATTAAAAAACTTAAGGAATTAATATTTGGAAAAAACTGTATTAACATTAAATGTCATCCACTAAAGTTTTAAAAAATGTGCTTGAAATTGATTAGATGAATATAAAGTATTTTATTAGCGATTGAAGATTTTGACTATATATATAGGGAGAGTGTGAACTAATAGTAGGAATTGAAAAATAGGCGCCAGAGCTCACAAAAATTTCAAAATGCATAAACCAAGATATTTATTAATTATCTAGTCAGGGATGCGAGTATTACCTTACATTAATTACAAGGGTAGAAAAAAAGAGATCAAAGTTAACTGTGAAACCAAGAGACGGACAGTTGACTTTTATTGAGAGATAGTTTCAGAAGGTAATTCCTTGTATGCTGTTGATATGTGGTATCCAAGAAATAATAGAAGAACAGTTGTAAGATATACACGAATATACAAGAATGAAGTCATGAACATATGGATATAGTATGATCTTCAGTTTCCTGTCTAGTGGCAAACGTCAACAATGGATAGAATTTGATTATGGTGAACAGGTAAATGACATTTAATAAGAAATGACAATAGACAGAACTTGTTTCTAGAACATTGATAACAGCGTTTTTATTTTACCATGCCAACTTTTTTGAGGCTATATACTTCCATTATTTTATCAAGTACGCGTGAGATTACATATATACTTATATCATTAACTGCCTTCATTCATAATAATTATGTTTTTTTAAAGTTATAATGTTTAGATAAAATTGTTGCAGATTTAACAAGTAACAACTCAAAGGGATTTGATATTCAACCAAAATATATAAATGAAACAATACATATATAAAGGTACTTAAATTTAAAATGTTTTTATTGAGACAAAACTTTCTAAAGAAAAATACACCATCTTGAATGAAATTTCTCTAAAGTTATATAAGATGCAGGTCATAAAAATGCTTTATAAAATATAGATCTTAAAATGTAATAGTCCTATTAAAAATTCTTGAAATGATTTTATGGAGTCCTCAATAAAAATCGAATAAAAACACTTATTCTCCAATATACTATTAGTACGTGTAGATTAAAATGTACATATTGTCAATAAATCTTTTCCAGTTTTTACCTGAGAATACAATATTTATAGCATTCAAGTGTAATTTCCAGCAACTTGTATTAGTTCTGCATATTTTGCATCGTCAAATTCATAGTAGGTCAGCAAAGAAGCAATGCTATCAGCTGCATATAACAACACCTCTTTACTCTGGTTTGCAACAAGTGACATGCATGTAAATGCAGATATACGACCACAGAAATCGATCAGATCTTCATTATTGAGTGGTTTATTGCGGATATCTTTTTCATAATTCGACAGCAGTTCCACGAAATTCTCAAAATGAGATTCATCTCGATTTTCAAAGAAGGAATTATACTCGGCTTCAATCATTTGCAAGTGTTTAACAGCCTGCGAGTGGACAGTTTCGTATAATTTATCGAATCTTGAAAAGTGATTCGTGAACGCCTCTTCATTTATTTCAAGGACTTTTGTGGGAGATTCGGCAAGAAGTTCTTGCCTTTTTAGAAGTACGTAAGGGTATCTTCGCTCCATCATGCCGTACAAACAACCCAATCCAAATAATCGTTCTAAAGAAATATATACATCCATAACATGTTGCTCCGCCATGAAGTAATCGGTGTCGAAATATATTTATAAAATAATATAGTAAGGAAGAGTTCAACCAAGAACAAGCAACTATTGTGTGCAATAGAAAGTCATGTCTACTTCAGGAAGATCACGTTACTGAAATAGGATAATGTTCCGATGAGATAATCATTTGCCACTGTCCCATTAGAGTCATGTGATTTTTTTAGGTGTTCGTGGTCTTTTGTTTCGAGGAACAATTGGCGCCATATGAACTCTGCTTGAAGGTGCGTTCAAGTGAGGCCAACCATTGCGCGCAGTCGTTGATCCTGTGTTGTTGTCTGTCTGTTGTCCTCGTATGAACAGTTAAGATAACGCCGTTGGTACACTAGCCCTTCTTTTCCACGCCGACTCACTATGAGAGTGGATCAGTCAATTCCTTCAACGGGTAAGATAAGAAGATGCTGTGGCACAAGCTAACAGAAGCGTCTAGGGGCTGGAAAAAAATTTTGCTCCGAGGGAAAAAGAGTGGAAATTTTGAGAGGGGAAAATCTTCCTTATTACGCCTATCCTCAATGGTCGGAGTGGTTGTGTCTCTTTTTCGAGAGCTGAAAATTTATTTATTAGTAAATGCAATTATAGCTTGCATATAAAATTTTTCATGCAAATAAAAATCAATCATTTACGAATGTAATTATTTTATGAAATGTTGTTTAATATGTTTATAAGAATTGCAAGCTGCACAGGATACAAATATTTTGAATCCTGTACAGCTCATCATACTTTTCTGTTTGTGAGCCTGTGTATATCATTTAAAAAGTTATAGGATTAGATGTTAGTTCTAGATATTTATTATTGTTAAGAAAATAACTTTTTATGAAATATTCGCATGTTTTTTTTCCAGATTATCAAGCATGTAAGTTACATTTAAATAGTCTTACCTTATTTAACTGAAATATTTTGCCTATATATTTTTACAAAGTGTACCCATGTTGACAATAAATCTAATACACACAACTATTTATATAACTTTTAAAAAATCATTTCATTCGCAATTGATGTAAAGATGCCCAAAAGATTATCCTCAGTTGTGTAAATAAATTGCACATCAAACTGGGGGCCGATAGCAACACAATTGACGATCTTTTTATCTTACCCGTTGAAGGAATGAACTGATCCACTCTCATAGTGAGTCGGCGTGGAAAAGAAGGGCTAGTCGTTGGTACAATAGCAAATGGCTGTCCTGAACGTTGAATCATTGGTCATTGTCCCATTGTGATAATTTGATTTTTATTGAAGAAAGCGTGATCTTCTATTGCACAAAAAAGTTCGTATCGTGTGAACCCACCTTTATACTTTGAACATTTGAGTTAGAAACTATAAATATTTTCATTTAATTCGTTGTTTTCAAGAAATAATAGAAACTTTTCTTATAAAATATGCAAAGTTCACATTAGGTTTCAGTTGCAATCTTTAGGATAGCTATTCAATGGTTTTGTATCATACACAAATGAAAATAAATACATTGTTAAGTATTCAGAATATTGTTGCAATCTCAATATCCTAACTTACCTTACACTTATAATGCCGGGGAAAAATATGCGTAACGAAATTGAATTTGAGGTATTGACCTTAAAATACAAAGACAGCTAAAATTGTCATCTTTTGAAGTCCTTATCACCCATAAGCCAGGTAAGTAAAAATTTTCTGACATTTCATCGGAGATAACATAATTTTTTAATTAAAATAACCATCCTCACATTCTATAACCTTTTGCAATGGGAAAAAAGATTATAAATTCCACTTTTATAAAAGTCAAGATCTTTAAATTTGAAAACATTATCTAACTCTGTCCAGCTTCTGTATTTCTGAATTGTCGATTTTTCAGATGATCATTTAGGCTTAAAATTGGTGATAGAAGATTTAATGCCAGGGGTATAAGGAGGATGCAAAAGAAGTTACCATCCGAGGGTGTGAATTGTGCAAGAGGTCACACGCGCCTAGTATCAACATGTATGAAAAGAATGTCTTTATTGTGTCTTAAAGCTGGTTGCTTTATCAAACGTGATTGGTGAACTAGATAGAATGTGTAAAAGTTTGCAATAATAATCTGGTAAGATGGTAAAAGTTCAGGAAGAAGAGTACCATTAAAAAAAAGCTGGAATTTATTGCCATCTATTGGGTGTAGCGTTTAATATTCTTTAAACTGTGTTCTTGTTGTTTTTACTAATGGCACTTGCCATTGACAAGCGGACTGATCCATCAGTGGATTTAAGCCGAAATAAGCCGGCTTTCTGACATAGAAGTAGCGCGTCTGCCTCGTGTTTTGGGATTCCCGGTTTGAGAATGGTTGTTCTTCTGTGTGCTATCAGTGAGATGTGTGACTGTGCCCCCCTTTAAAAAGGGGCTTTGCAAGCAAATGTGGTGAGTGTGTAGCTAAGTCGTACTCTTGGCCCTAATTGGCGCTACTTCAAAAACAAGAGGCGCCCCCTTCGTCTTAAATCTGTTGCTGTATCAACGGGGGGCTTGTCCATATCAAGTGCTATAAGTAACAAAAACAGACTGAAATAAGCATCTCTTGTTTGATGAAGCACCAACTATGGCCATGAGTACGACTCTAGATGCACACTCATCACATTCGTTTTCATAGCATCTTTTTACAAGGAGGCACATTCACACGCCTCACAGATAGAACACAGAAGAACAACTATACCCTAACCGGAACTCGAACCCAGAATGCTATCTCCCTGCCAGGACGCCGGCTTAAACTTTGTAGTTTCACAGAACAAAGATAGAACGATTTTGGTCACCATACATAATAAATGAGGAAATCGTTTGGGATTAAGGAGAAAGTATGAAAAATATAAAAATTATCATTCAGAACCCAAATGATAAGCAGTAGCGTTTGATATAAGTGAGTACATTTCCTATGAGGAATGCTTGGTTACAGAAAAGGATATTGACACAAAAGTTGTCCTTGACATTTATTCACTGTGTTATATGAAAATATATTTTATATTCTCACTATTTTATATCAAATTCTATTCAAAAGGACCCTTTTTTGTACTGAGGGACACTAAAGTTTAATTAAGTAACACTTGTCTGGGACGTTAATATGAAAGCCAGAACAGAGTCCTCATGATGTCCTCGAAACTTTCATTTATATTAGCACTTTCGCTGCCATGATTAATGCCTGTGATTCGGACCATTATCTAATAAGATGCACACTTATTTGCTCTCTTTTAATTGCAAAGGATGAAAATATCTAATTAGATAGTAGGTGTGAATCACAGTCGATTCACATGATATTCTACATCTTGGAAAATGAGTTATGGACTGACTGTAGGCTTGTTCTCCTCGCGTCAAGTTCTACCCTAACTAAGTACTTTAACTATAACTCGCATGTGGATGACATGGCAGTTAATGTGTTAACAGTTTGCACTCCGATGGGGCTTCTGACTCATCATTTAAGATTGCACGTCATTTTGACGTCTTATTTATTTATTTTTCAAATTTAACTGTTAAAATCACCTTTATAATGGTGAAGAGATATCGATTGATTTTTCAGAGAAATTCGACTTAAAAGAATTATGTATATTTATTTTTCATAGCAATAAACTAATCTTTGTATTAGGTGAATAGTTTTGCATCTAATTATATTTCGAACTGCAAAGGTTTGATAGTAAATATTGTGAGCCTTTCAAAAGGTCTAAAATATCACGAGTGCTCAAAATTTTATGAGCGAATTTCCGCTCACAAACGTTTTGAGTCTAGAAGTGAAGATAAAAGATTTTGTATTCTAAAATCCATCTTTTCTTATTTTTAGCCCAGAATCGAAATTTGACAAAACACTAATTTGAATAAAAGAATGTAAAAAATATTTTTATCTTTATCGTTGCGGTTTTAAGTTGTCACATTTGTATCCATGTTAATGTACAATTTTAAGAGAAAATAATATTAAATAAATTCGTAATTTATTTTTAAATAAATAACAAAAATAAATAACAAAAAATCAACAGTTGCAAATTTCGTCATTAAGTTAGAAACTTATTACTTTTAACTGATTATTTATCTTAATTAATTTTAGCCATTAACCAGTTTAAACTAGTTTTTAAAAAATTACGAAAATAAAATAAAAAAAAACCCAGTAATTTTATGAAAAATTACATTATTACTGGAAGCTATTGTGTATGTGGTAAAATCCTTAAAATGTTGATATTAAAATTATATTCTAATGTTTACAGTATTTTGATTATTATGTCATTAAAGAATAAACATAAGTCACGTTTTTCAAAAGTGTGATAATTAAAACTGAAAAAGAATTTAAAAAAAAAAATAACATGATAATCTTCTGATCTAGAGATTAACTATTTAAAAATAAGAAATCGTAAAGAAACTGGAAGACAACATCAATTCTTAGAAATGACAAACAAAAAGAAATGAATTATATATTTAATTAAATATATCAAATAATATGGATAAAACAGATCTCAAATGTCATGGGGCAGATGACTCGCTATCTACTAATGATGGAGACAAAAATTCGGAGACACCAAAACCTCCTAATCAAAAGGACATTATTTTCTCACATGATAAAAAAATTGACGGATTTGATTGAAATTTGATCATGTAAAGAAATTAGATGCTAAATATATTCCATCCATCTAGCTTTTCACATTTCGTGGTTATCGTGATGGCTAGTCTTAAAAATGATCGACTTCCTACCAATGCAACGTACATTACATATTGTTCTAAACTGAAATTAATATTATTTTTCATTCCGTTACATAGCATTAATAATTACACTTTTGTATTATCCACATATCTTATGACGTGTCAATCTGTTCGAAAGTTTTAGTATGAAATTAGATAAAAAAGTGATATACTTTAACTATAGTTATGTTTTACTTTCAATGACAATAGCCAAAGAAAATTTTATATCATCAAACGTACTTTGAAATTTCAAGCGCATTTTCTCGCAGAAAAGATCAGCTCAAACTACCGGTGTCCAAAAAGTTCCCGTACTCCAAGTTTAAAAAATCATTGTCCATGATTTTTTTCAAGTATATTAAATTTTTTCTATAGGAGTAATGAAACCATGGACATGCTTGAAGCTTTTTTCGGCGATCGACTTATGTCAAAAAATCTTTGGCAACCTCGATCCCCTGATCTGACCATTCCGTATTTTTTTCTGTGGGGATATTTAAAGGACAAAGTTTATGAAGGTGATCCTCAAACAATAGATGATTTGAAAATCGCAATTACCCAATCGTTGTTAAAGCGCGTTCCGAAAAACATGCGCAAACGAGTTCAGCTTTGTCTCCAAGAAAGGGGTGGACATTTTGAACATTTATTATTAATGTAAGTTCAGTATTTTTTTCTTAGTTATGTTAAAAGTGTTTTTATCATTGGCATAAAAATAATTCTTTTTGAACCCGTTGTTTTTGTAAAATAAATTCACAAATCATCAGTACGGGAACTTTTTGGACACCCGGTATATCAGTTTCAAAATCTTCATATAGCAGCGGGGCATTGAAAAATAGTCACAAGAACTCACAGTTATTGCAGAATGCATAAACGATGCCATTTATTAATTATCAAGTCGGGGAAGTATGCCTTACAAGAATTGCCTTGCATTCAATATGCAGCACTCTTCTTATTATGGAACTTTTTAACATTCTTGTGAATGGCGCAGCTTGTCCTGAACTGGACCTTGTGCCAATAACCCAAACCATACCATACCATACCATACCATTCAATATGCAAGTATTGCCTTACATTCAATACATTAAGAAAGATAAAAGTTAATTATTAAATCCGGAGACGGACAGTTGAATTTTATGGAGATATAGTATCAGACGGTAATTCCATTGTATGCTGTTGATATGTGGTAGCCAAGATGCAAAAGAATAACAACTGCAAGATACACACGAAGATACAAGAATGAAGTGATGGACATATGGACATAGTATGATCTTCAGTTTCCTGTCCAGTTGCAATTGTCAGCAAAGGGATAGAATTTGATTATGAGTGAGCATGTAAATGATTTTTGATAAGAAATGACATTACACACAACTTGTTCCTGGAACATTGCGAATAGTTGTTTTATTTTGTAATTCATTCAATACCAACGTTTTTTATTCTGTATTTATCACCGTCAAACGCCAAGAATAAAATTTGAAGAGCAAGCTGTATTTTAATGCTCTGACAACGTAATTATTAAAAATCCCTATTTAGATGCTTTGATTGCAAATAAATTCAAGTATTTTCCAAACAAAAGGGACTAATATGTGATACTATAATAATAAAATATAATAAATGGTTGTGCCGGCTTTCTGGCACAGACGCAGCTCGCCTTCCTCGTTTTCTTTGAATCCAGGGTTCGGGCATGGTTGTTCTTCTGTGTGCTATCTGTGAGATGTGTGAATGTGCCCCCCTGTAAAAAGGGGCTGTGCAAGCGAATGTGGTGAGTGTGTAGCTAAGTCGTACTCTTGGCCCTAGTTGGTGCTACTTCAAAAACAAGAGACGCTCCTTTCGGCTTAAATCTGCTGATGTATTAGCAAGGGGCTTCTCCATGGCAAGAGCTATAAGTAACATTAACAACATAATAAATATTTGTAAATAAAGACTCTGAACTTCGAAAAAGGCGGGATACAATAGACTCCTAACTCGTAGGATAAGTAGTTGGAGACTTAGTATTCAGTTTCATTATTGTTGTTGTTGATGATCTCGTCTCCGCTTTACAACGGAAGGGGGGATGCAGTAGCTTCTGAGGGCATGGACCCTTGAGCAGCTGGGGGAAGAATTCTGACTTCCAGCTCATATGAGGAAGGCGCACACAGTCTCTTGTATAGTTTCTTTTTACAAGAAGGGTCACATTCATACACCTCACAAATAGTACACAGAAGTACAACTATGCCCTAACCGGGACTCGAACCTGGGCCACCCAGATCTCGAGCAATACGTGCTACCTCTGTTCCAGGATACCGGCAGTTTCATTATTGATATTTCCTTTAAATAATACGCATATGTTAGAATATAATTTTATATTAAGAAATATAGCGCATGTGATACAGGCCATAAAATTATGTTTTGCCACATTTTTCAATTTCATTAATAATTAGTTTTTAATGTAAATTGTAAATTTGAAATTGACAATTTACAATAAAATTACACAATTTACATTAAAATTGACGGTTTACATTATTTTTTGTATTCGTCAATTTTTTACTATATATATATATTTAAAAAAAACAGGGAATAATATAAACTCAAATATAAGCATTGTTTCCGAATATTAATTTAATGCTTATTCATAGTAAAATACTCTTTCAACTGGTAATTTAACAGTATTAAACATCATGCTCATGACACAGTAGATTAACGCCCAGAATACAATATCTGTTAAGCCTAAATTTCAATTCTGCTTACGTGGTCATATTTCGACTCATCCATCCGATGTTTAGCACCTGGAAGCGAACTAAGTATTTTAGTATTGCTCAACTGATGATCAGAATGACGAAATATTAATTATGCAGAGAGAAATTCTGAAATTGTGGTTAGAAGATTAGTGGCCATCGTCATTCTCTAAACCATTCGCACTGTTTGCTATTAATTAAAGCTTGAGGATCAAAGTCATTGTTTAAAGGTGATTTCAATGCCTTCATCCAATTAACCTGGCCTGCTGGATTTTCAACGCCAAATTGTTGGACCGTTGGTCCAACTAGGTTAATTAGAGATATTTTGGATGACCAAATTACTGTTGATTTTTAAGATTCATTAATTAGATCTGCGTATTATCTGAAGGAAGTAAAACAGCTGCATTTCTAATTAAATTTCTGTTTATCTTATTTAATCAGTTATCATATCATCGTGAATGTAAACCATATTATAAGAATCATCTGATTATAATTAAGTATGCTAAAATTTCATTTAATATATTCAATTAAAAGATAATCAATTAAAGATTTAATTTAATATATTCAATTAAAAGATATTCAATT
>JAOUZG010052315.1:1806553-1820345 GCA_026289955.1 Argiope argentata | reverse complement strand
TCAATTAAAGATTTAATTTAATATATTCAATTAAAAGATATTCAATTAAAGATTTAATTTAATATATTCAATTAAAAGATATTCAATTAAAGATTTAATTTAATATATTCAATTAAAAGAAATAGTTCCAGATGGTAAATTTTGAATAATATAACCGCAATTTCAATAAAGGAACAAACTTATGCTTTGGAAATGAATAAGATATTTAATAACGTATATATCTATAGAACGACAAAAATAATGCCATTGTCTTGGCACAGTGGAAGCACGTCTTCCTTGTGATCTGGGCATCCCGGGTTCGAGTCCTGGTTAGAGAAGGGTTGTTCTTCTGTGAGTGCCATCTGTGAGATGTATCAATTCCCCCCCCCCCTATAAAAAGGGGCTGCGCAAGCTAATATGTGTGTGTCATCCTCATATGAGCTAGAAGTCAGACTTCTGCCCTCGGGTGCTCAGGGATTCATAGTCTCAGAAGCTACTTCACCCCCTCTTTCCATTGTAAAGTGAACACGATAGCATCGTAATCAAGTAAAATTTTAGGAATAAAGATCCTGGGACATGCCTTGACTTTCCGATCTACCTAGAAGTCACACGGATTTTAACCACTAGGGCTGAATGACCGGATCGCCACAACAGAAATCCTGAAGGGAACTGTGATTGAATTCCAAATACCATCACCGGTCACGGTACAACCCATCTAGAAGGAGGTACGTCCCATCATCCATGCGAGGAGCCTATCTCAACCAATTAGCATATCCTCCTGGGTGGCGGGATCCAACCACCATTCCGGAAGCCTCTCATCCTAATTACGAGGTGCCCCGTCCCTGATGATTGGAGTTCTGGGAAGTTTCAAATGATTAGAGGAACCAATTTTAAAAACGTCTTCGAATTTAAAAGTTTAATTACTAACAAAAATTTAAATAAATTTACATAGATTTTATGTGGATTATATATTGAATTATATATCTTTACTATAAATAATTGTACACCTGAAAATGAGCCAAACATTGCTGCAAAAGATGATTTCTAAATCTCAGGATAAATATTTCAAGCATATTTGAGGAATAAAGAACATAAATTATTTTTTTTATAATTTTGGTAATAGACTTAGTGAGAAAGAAAGATTTTAATGTTACTAAGTTAGTTATGTTCATAATTTATTTTTGCCAATAAGGAAATGCAAGATGTTACATTTTAAGCATTAATTTCTTTTGAAAAATCACTTACTGCAGAACTGAATTTAAAAATCATTCATTACAAATAATTTTGAGCTAGAAATTACTGCAATTATATTCTACTGACCAAGAACTTTAGTTAACTATCCTTGACCATTTACCAAGAACTTATATTCAAATAACTCTGTAAAATCCATATATTTATTTTCAGAAACATTAAACTATGCTTTAAAATATTTACAGAATGTGACCTTTCGTCAAATTCATTATGAAATTTTAATTTTGAAATAAAATAAAAGCATATCACCTCCTTGAAATTATTTTTGGAGCATAATTATCAGGCTTTTTTTGAACACTACTTATTATGAAAAAGGAAATAAAAAATCAACAACAATATTTTTAAATGATTAATCATGAGCGTTATTGTTGTTACCTATCTCTCTTATGTAGGAAATCTAAACCCACGTCCAAAAAGCCTCAAAGTGCCAGATACCCATAGATAAGATTCTGCTCATCCACTGCAGCCTCTATGAGACGCCGTTACAATTAAGAAGGTGAGCAGAACTGAAAGAGAGGGAACAGAAACAAGGAGGAAAGATCCTCTTTTCAATCCAAAACCTCATTCATTTTAATAGGTCACTTCTGAATCTCGCCAACTGAAGTAGCCGGGGGCCAATGCAAGAAACCTCATTCATTTTAATTGGTCACTTCTGAATCTCTCCAACTGAAGTAGCCGGGGGCCAATGCAAGAAACGTCATTCATTTTAATTGGTCACTTCTGAATCTCTCCAATTGAGGAAGCCGGGGGCCAATGCAAGAAATTGTCAAACCAGGACTTTTGGCTGCCACCAAAATTTATATATTCATCCTCAGAAGCCGAATTTAAAAAAAGTGTTTTAATGATTAAAAACGTTCCTAATATTTTAATAGTAAAGCCAGAAAAAAAGAAAAACCTTTTATTTTCGTGTTTAGTAAAAATAATGCTTCACTAACGTGTCACAAAAACCTCATCATTCAACTTCCAAATCCGAACTAAAACTAAAGCAGTTTACTTATCATACTCGATTGTCGCCCCAGAGAGTCACCGGCATGGGAGGTAGCGTCATGCTGACGCGCCAGCGGCAGCGAAGGTGTTTTAATAAGACGAAGCCAATCTGATTTAAATTCCAACAACTCCATTCTTTCGGCTTTCTTTTATCCAATATTAAAATCCCTTACCAAATTTAAACCAATAAATGCCAGGCGTCGAACAACAGTTACAGTACTGTAAAGGACAGACCGTATTTAAATATATATTCCTCTTCATGCTTATTACACTATTTAAATAACCAGTTGGTTATAGTTGGAGGGGCATGAAGTGGTGTGGTGTTGTGTATAGATGACCAAGGCTTCGGATGGGATGATATTAACTATCTTTAAGGTCAGTTGTTTTAAAAGGTCCGGGTGGTCTACCTGTTTTTAATCCTGAGATTAGTCACCATCTACTTCAATAATTGCTTCCAATTTACTTGAAAAACGGTCAGTTTCACTGACAAAGAGATGACGGTCTTTGGAGGCGATCCATACTTTGACATACACTACTAAGTTATCGAAATCGTCATAAACCTTTCGTCTGTCTGTTTTTTAGACACTGATTGTCCAGTAGTCGATAGGAGTTTCTATAGGAGAATGTAGCAGGCATGGAAGCAGTTTCCAGCCGTTAATGGTGATACATTTGATAACTCGTCTCTCAATTTATGGACGTGCATTATCGTGATGGAAGACGATAAACATAATTTGATGAATCTGAGTATGATTATCGACACGCATTTTTATAAGCTATATTTTCATTCATGAACTTAATGAAATATTGCAATTTTTATTAAAATATAGCACGTCAAAAGAAATCCTGCTAATTATGCACCAACTCAACTTAAAAGAAATTTTTTTAAAATTCAGGCAACGTTAAAAACATTTCGCAATAATAATAATTCGTAGTCTAAAATCAATGGCTAATATATAAAAAGTTAAACTGACAGAAAAAATAAAAGGAAAATGACACTTTTGCTTTTAAAAAATAAGAAAACGGGCTTGAAAAAAGCAGAAAAACCATGTTTTACATCTCACGACAGCAGCATACATGCTGTTTTACAGATTAGATAAGCTGTCGTCAATATGTCAAATCTAAGCGTGGGAAAGATATTTCTTGTCATCGGCTCGGGTAAAAATGAGTTTGGAAAGTGTCAAAAATTGCCTTGTAAAGGATTAGTAAGAGATTTTGTCTCTCGCTATCATCAATAAAAGATTATTTTCAAAATGAATGCATTTCTCCTCTTTCTTTTAAAATACCAATAAAATTTTTTTGAGCAATATGATCGAGCCAAAAGTATAAACCTTGAATAAGTTGTTATAGCAACTTGATAATTTTTGAAATGTTATTTAACTTTCTTGATAACATTTAAATAAGTTCAAACTGATATACACTATACAAATTAGAAATTAAACAAAACATTTATTTCGAAAACATACAATAGTTTCGTTTAGTTTCTGTTAAATTTTGTAAAATATTTTATCTTTTTCATTTTAAGCAGAGCTTATTTTATGTAATATATACGAGTACATTAATTTAAACTCTTTATCAACTGGTCAATCCGTAAACTATGTATGCATAAATTTATCATATTTTTATACTTTTAATCTCCAACTAAGTCATTTATAATTTTTTTTAATCATCAAGAATTCATGCAAAAATCTCAAATGTTCTGTGGATTCTCACTTAAATCAAAACGGTAAATATTCTTATACAAAGAATGTTCTTTAATTAGAAGAGAAAATAAATTAATTGAACTTCGCTTACTTTGGTATACTCTTAATAGAAATGTTTAAAAAATGGTTAATTGATAAGCGAATAAATAACTGATTATTGAATAACTGCTTAATGATTGCAATAAGCATTTGGAAATAAGGAAATTTTATAATTTCTCATCAAGATAATAAAAGATATAAGCTTTTGACACTAAAATTAATCAGAGATGTCAGATTATATCCATACAGTGAATATATGTCATATTTAGTAATGCTATTTGGAAATTCCTAATTCATTTTAACAAGAAGATAATGCTCAGTTTACTCTTTACATCTCTTAACCATTATGTCAAATTTTAACAATTAAATTTGATAAAATAAATAAACGGCAAAAATGATGCACAATCTTGAATGGTGAGTCAGAGGCACCATCGGATTTTCAAAGGGTTAAATAAAAGAAATATTCATGTTTTACTAGTATATCGAAACTCTTCCGTTATTTGAAATAACCAAACAGGATTGTAAACATTTGTCTAAAGCAATTTCGCAAATATTTAGATCTGAAATAGTCGTCAAATCCACAAACATATGTACATGTTCTTTCACCATTCGATTCGGAATATAACCAGTTTACAGCTTTTTAGAACAAAATTTTCCGTGTAAGATATATATTTTGGTAATAAAATAGGGTTGGTATCCAAATAAAACATATATGGAGCATATATAAATTTAAACTAAAGCTATATGTTTTAAATAAATATAGTGATATATACAGTGTAATAAAATATTGATTGCCTCTTTCAGATTCAGAAGTTAAGAGTTGAGAAGTTTTATTTAACATTCATTTTTGCTACAATGTAAAATTTTAAACATTGTATAGTGGAACGCAAGATTTTAGTGCTATCAAGATTTTGAAGAAACGCTGTTTTATTCTGCTTCATGGCATTTCATATTTTATGAAAAAAAGTTTGTGTCTACAGGAATTGAGATAATACTTCTTTTTAGCTTTTCAAGTAATATAAATATTAAAAAATGACAAAAGAAATCTTGAAGTAATCAAAAATTTGACTCTTCTTTTTCAAATATATACGCAATTCAGAATAATTTTTCTTAAATTTGAGTTTTTTAAAAAAAGTAATATACGATACATTGCCTAATTGCAGCCATATATTGATTTTGTAAATAATTATAGAAAAAGCCTACAATTTTTTTGTAAATGTTTAATACATTTCAACATTTGAAATGGATATAATTAGGCTATTGGATTTTCTGTGCTGGATGTTATCATTTTTAAAAAGAGCAAAATAAAATGTCGTGGAATCGCTTCATTTTCAAATGAAATTTTGATTCCTAGTTTTTATATCTAAAAATTAATTGAAACTAATCGAAATTCAAGTTTAATTTTTTAGATAAGGAAGTTACGGAAATAATACCTTATTTAAAAAGATCCCTTTGCTTAACACCTCTGTCTTTTACGCTCCAAAGTAAGACTAAGTTACATGAAATAGTATTTAGTTTTCTCACTAGATTAAATTAATTTATTAAATATTGAACCCTATTTGGTATTCTTTCCATTTAAAATGTAATATTCGATTTTCTTAATTCATTGACATTTCGATATGTATATGACGTTTGGCATAAAAACTGCATAAATTTAAGCATATTATTTACTGATATTCATTATACAGTTTTAAAAAATAATATATAATTTTTTAAAAATATATATCATTAGGGAACAATGACTAATTTAGCCTGAGATCCAACTGCATTATTCTGCACACTTGGAGAAAGACTGAAAGTTTATTCTAGAAGTAAACTTTCAACAGGTAAAACTGTGATTCTGAAGATAATTTGATTAGAATATATTGGGTTGTATGTCAATTTGGCATCTATTTAGAATAGACATTGAGAGATCAGAAAGCTGCAAGAATGAATATTTTGAATCGTAGATGCGATTTTCCTAAAGACGTCTACAAATTAATGTCTTTTAATGAAGGATAAACTAATATAATATACACTTTCCTTACAATGCTCTGTATGAGTAAAACTATGACATTCAGGAATATGAAATTTTTGATGGGAGAGCCTTAAGTTGAATATCAATTTGGAACACATGTATGGTATAGACACTTCGACTTCAGAATCTTTAAGACTGATGGCTTTCAATACTTGATGAAATTTTCCAATGAACGACTACAGATTAACTCTGTACCGTTTTAGGTCACGATACGAACCTGAGACGCTAGGGCCAGTAGCCGAGTAACAGGACTATAATACAAAAGTTGACTTCGGTATCGTAGATGTTATCTGGCTGAGGAAGCTAGCGCCACAACTTTTCTCAATGAATGTAAATCTAGTAAGGGTAGACTTTTCTGACTATGTTCCCTATAAGTAAAACCATAACGATTATGAAGTCATTCCTTGGAGAGTATTATATTGTATGTCATTTAGGCACATTTTTGGTGCAGGCACTTAGAATACAGAAAACCAACGTAGATGCAATTTCCCGAAGGCAGCTATAGGTTAACTTCTTTCTATGAATGAAACTCTAGTACAGTGTTCACTTTCCTGACTGCATTCTCATAGCGAAAACTATAACTTATCATATTAGGAGACATTTGATTGAAAAGTATTATGTTGGATGTAACTTTCGCATATATTTGGTGTAGATGCTTGGACTCCAGAAATCTGCACAAATGGCGATTATGAATTTTAGGTATAATTTTCCCGCAGACGGCTACTGATTAACTTCTTTTAATGAATAATAAACTGACATAATATGCACTTAATACTAACTATGTTCTTGATAGTGGAATCTATGACTTTCAAGAATATGTAATCTTTTATGAGAGATCATTAAGTTGGATGTCATTTTGACTCATGCATGGTATAGATAGTCATCAGAATCTGTAAGACTGATGGTTTTCAATTCTTAATGCAATTTTCCAGTACACGGCTACAGATTAACTTTTCTCAATAAATGGAAATCTAGTTAGTGCAGACTTTTCTAACTATATTACCAATAATTAAAACCATAACTTTGCGGATTATGAGATCGTTCATTGGAGAGTATTATATTGTATGTCCTTTTGGCACATGTTTGGTTTAGGTACGTACTTAGACGTCACAAAATCAACTCAAATGTAATTTCCCGAAGACGGTTGTATAATAACTTATTTCAATGAATGGAAATCTAGAACAGTGTTTGATTTTTTTGACTATATTCACAGTAGCTAAAACTATTACGTACCAAATTAGGAGAAAAGTATTATGTTTGATGTAATTTTAGCGTACATTTGATGTAGATACTTGGACCCTAGATCCCAATACAAATGACGATTCTAAATCTTAGATCAAATTTTTCCGCAGACAGTTACAGATTAATTTCTTTTAATGAATGATAAACTAATATAATATTGTTACAATTAGCACCGTGAAAGCTCGCCGAAGGAGAAAGCGTTGGTGACGGTTGACGAGATGCTTCGTGACAGCAGAGTTGATTTGGCGAAGGGAATATTCTGGTGGCCGCTAGATCGCTTAAAGTGATTTCCGAAGCTACGCGAGCTTCTGGGCGTTCACTCTCCCGCCTATATAAGGGATGGGCTGCCACAGTTTGGCAGTTCCTCTCGGAAGAGCAGCGACTCGTTGAGCGAGCGGATTAATTTCTCGCTTGCTATTAGTGAGCTGTGTTTACTTTTGCTGTTAGCGTTGTATAATTGAGCTCGCTGTGATTTACTGTTGCCGTGTTATACGATATCTGTTTTGCAGTCTGTGTTTGTTGCGCGTAAGGCTTGCATTTATGCTGTAAGTGACTGTTGAATGCTGGATTGATTTTATCTGAATTTTTCCTTTCTCAAGTCGTCCTGTAAATAGTTGTAAATAAATTTGTTTGTGCTGTCCTCAAGTAAAGCCCATTCAATCCGAACCCGATAAGCTAAAAATGTAACAATATGTACTTTTCTAACAATGCTTTTTATAGATAAAACTATGACTTTCAGGAATATGAAATCTTTGATAGGAGAACATTAAATTGAAAGTCCTTTTGGAAACGATTTCCATTATTCTCAATAAATGGAAATCAAATATACAGGACTACTTTACTTACTGTTTTATAGAGAAATAAAATAACCAGAATAGTGTGCTTGTAAAGTTGCCGAGTTTGAGTTATAGGGATCAAGACTGAGATGAGATAAAAAAAAATATATTAACGAGCAAATTTTCTTTGGAGATCATTCAATTCATCAGATACCCTCTGTTTTAAGAATTGCTATTTTCTGTCACATATTATGATAAAAAAAATCTTAAATTTTGTATGATAACCCCGCAATAAACCTGGTAACGGCATTTGGAGAGGAATTCATATAATTGAGGAATGACCACAAATTCTAGCAAATACGTTAAGCATATATTTCTAAAGAATTAAGCATCTAAATCAATGAAGATGATGATCTCACGTCCGCTTTATAATGTAAAGAAGGGGTGCAGTAGCTTTCAAGGGTATGGCCCCCTGAGCACACGAGGGCAGAAATCTGACTTCTAGCTCATATGAGGATGACACACAGACACACACACATTCGCTTTCCCCCCTCCCCTTAAAAGGGGGACATATATTAATACAACTCACAGACAGTACACAGAACCACAGCCATGCCCTAATCGGGACTCTAACCTGGGACGCCCATATTAAGCCTATCTCTGTGCAACATCTAAAAAAAAGATGAAGGTATATGAAAAAACGTTTCTGTTGTTGCTGTATAATATTAAAGAAAAAGAGTTGTTGGAGTAATTATTTCTCATATACAGAAAATCAATATTCAGAAAAGGACACAAATTTTGCTGCCAAATTAAATTATGAAGAAAAAAACTGGATATTAAATATTAATTAAAGAGTGTCATATTATTTACTGCAAGATGAACCTCCCCCCCAAATATTGTAATGTTAAAAAAGAGATAATAATTACCATACATACCGATAAGGTTACAACTTAAGAGCAATAGCCAATTAAGGTTCACTTTTAAATACTTGTTTGAAAATAAGGATATTTGAAACTTCCCCCTAACATCGATGAATAAAAAAAATGTAGAAGAAAGAAATGGAAACTAATTAGTACTTTGAAGTCCCTGAATTTGGATCAATACAGAAAAACGAAAGCATACTCTTATTTCATCTGAGACAATTTTAAGCAAAGGAATATCAAATTAACATTAAAATATTTTTGAAAAATGATATAATATGCATTTCAGATTTCAAACAAGAAAGACAACCCCTTTTTCATGAAAGAATGTAACATTAAGCAACTTTTTTCATTTTTTTCTCGTCAAATATTTCGGTCTAAGGCTCATAGTGACTGCATAAAAGGCTTTCATAAGGATAAAAAGCTTTTAGGTATAAAAAATTTTAAACTCGCTTATACTTAATTACAGAGTAAACAAGTTTTTTAAGGCGGTAAAAGTGCTGTTTCATGTTCTAAGAAAGGGTATTTTTATAACTTTATTTTAGATGAAAGAGAAATGAATAATATGAAAAATGTGTTTTGCATGTTTCGAAAACATTCCGACAAAAAATAATTACTTCTTTTGTGAGAAAAGATTTATATAAGTAGTAATATTTTTATTAGAAAGAAAAAAAAATATCATTTCTTGAAAGTTAACTATACATTTTTATAGTAAAAATTCTAAAGAATCCCTTCTTTTTCTAAAAGAGGATAATATCTTCAATTTTCTTTCATACAGTATGCTGTTGTTTCTTACGGCTTTTGCCATGGGCAAGCTCACTAAGGTAGTTAACGATTTAAGCCTAATCAGCGTCTCTTGTTTTGTAGTAACACCAACTGGGGACAAGATAGCGCTTTTTGCTACTCACTCCTCACATTCTCTTGCATAGCCTTTTTTTAAGGGGAGGAGCACATTCACACGTTTTGTAGATAGAACACAGAAGAACAACCATGCCCTAAACGGGACTAGAGCCCAAGACTCCCAGAACACGGGGAAAACCTGCTGCCCCTATTACAGTATTATTGGCGTCAAATAGTATTAGTGGCTTAAACAGAGGTTCTGAAAACACTTCATTAGCTTTCACATCTTAAATGAGGAATTTATTAATCTAATAAATGGATAGTTGAACTTGCCATTAACCCTTTGCAGTCCGGAAAATAGTTAGATACAAAAATTATTCACCTAATACAAAGATTTGTTTATTGCTATGAAAAATAAATACATATAATTCTTTTAAGTCAAATTTCTTTGGAAAATTAATCTAGATCTCTTAACCATTATGTTGGCGTTTTTAACAATTAAATTTGGAAAATAAATAAATAAAACGTTAAAAAGATGAACAGTCTTGAATGTAGAGTCACACTCAACATCAGCCCGAAAAGGAGTTAAATTGTTTATCAGAGGTTTAATATTCCATTGTTTTAAATGCTTTCATCATAATTATATTTTCTGTTGAAAAATAGTGATGACAGAAGGCATGAAAATGTCGAGTCCATTAATGCCTGAGCAATCCTTCCATTAGTTATAATTCTATTCACATTGAGTGTCAATAACTGCAACAGTTATGAGAAACTCATATTTGTCACACACAAAAAAAGCACATTTATACCTACAATAATAACTTTTTCAATAACAGTTGTGTGCACTGTGATATATCAGTCTATGATAAGAAACTAGAAAATTAACATTAATTTTTGTACCAGGGATTAAGGTTTATTACGATAAATTAATCTGATATAAAGTTTGACCTCATTTAAACCTCGCTACTTTTATGTGCTAAATGATAAATTTCTTTATTATGTTATATAAAGTTATTCTTGTTTTATCCAATTACGAAAATTGTATGTTTTTTAAAAATAATGTACATTTCAAATACTCCAATTCCGTCTCAAACTATGGCGGCAATAGAACGATGAAGATGGCTTTGGAGACATTTTTGGCTTCATAATGAGATAAATTGGAGATAATATTCAGGTGAAGCTCCAATTCCCATACTTTCTCAAAATAACAATAGGAATTAAACATCTAATTTCTAAGATCACTCGATTTCAGGTAGCTTAGAATTGTGAAACAAATAAGACTTCTTTAAAGATAAGAACAATCTTTATTCCCTTTAGCCTCACGATCTCAACAATGACAGTCCGTAGTCTTAAGGAGTTGATATGTAAAAAATGACGTCATTAGGCGCTAAAAGTTAGGTAAATATATACTCAGACATTTTAGAAGAGTTTTTAGAAACCCCCTATGTATCCAAAAATTATCTAGAAATCTATGTCAAACGAAAAAGATGAACATCGCTGTCATTCAATTAACCACACTTAACGAAATGAAAAGGAATTTTTCAATGGTATCTAGGCTTTGGGACCTATTGTAGTTTTTTTGTATTACGGCCATTTGAAGCGTTTCAGTATTGATAGAGTTAGTTATAATCATTTAGATATACTTGAGTTATATCTCACCCCTACTAAGGATATTGATTGAAAAAGTCAAGATCGTTCATTATTTCAGATGTAATGCATTTCTAAAAAGTATATGCGTATTATTATGCTCCTATTCCCCCCTGAATTACTTTGTTTGGTTGGCATCAAACAACTTCAGACGATGCATTAAATTTAATGAAATATATAGTTTTATTTAAATTGAGGTAGAAGTGATAAAGTTTGTTCATCAGTGTTTTGAAGGCTTAAGACATGGCACAATAAAGGAAAACATAAAGAAGGACAAAGATTCATATTTTATTCTATGACTGGGTTATTGGTAAACATTATTAATGAAAATATTTTAATTGCGTTCAGTATAAATAAATTGCTCTCCTCTCCCTCATAAGGAATGAACAGCTTATAGGAAGTAATGCTCGTGAAAAAGAATAATGGGTCATATTCTCTTTAAAGTCTTCTAAAGAGATATACTTGACTTGAGGAAGGAGCTTTAGCGTAGAAGCAGGGGAGAAAAGTGGCACTTCATCTTTACCTTGGATTCTCCCTGTGACTAACAAAAAAAATCAAAAAAATCTTTGTCTTTAGCATAGATCCTTAATGCAAAAACTTTCTAAAATATAAATAATGTCAAGAGGCTCTTTGATCTCAGGAGGAAGTTTTGTTTAATATGTAGAAGTTTTGTTAAGAGCTAATTATTTTCAACGCTACCTGCTCCATGCTCCTGCTGCCACCATAAGAAACCATTCTTAATGTTTATCATGATTCATTAATACAAAACCTTAAAGAAAAGTATATGATGTCAAAGTATAATTCTTTTGGTTTAGGAAATGTCGCTTATTAAATATAAAGGAGTTAAGTTAAAATTAACATCTACTTTAAGTTGTTGTTGTTGTGCCAAATGGCACTTGTCATGGACAAGCCCGCTGATGTGCCCAGCAGCAGATTAAGCCGAATGAAGCGTCTCTTGTATTTGAGTAGCGCCAACTAGGGCCAAGAGTACGACTTTGCTACACACTCACCACATTGGTTTGCACAACCCCTTTTTACAGGGGGGGGGCATTCATACATTTCACATATAGCACGCAGAATAACAACCATGCCCGAACCGGAACTCCCAGAACACGATGAAGACGCTCTACCTCTTTACCAAGCAAGCCGGCTCTACTTTAAGTGTTTCGGGTTAGTGCAATTAACCCTCCAGCTGCGTATTCCGAGATTTCGTGGAATGCAGATTTTTATCCGTATTCAGAATTTTATCCGTATTTTTCTTGCGTCCCGCTTTTCTCTCAGTTAGATGATTTAGTTTTACGATTACAGATTTTTATTATATTACATTATTATCGTGTAACATGAAGTATCAATTCGCTCTTTTATGAAAAAAAAAATGTTTGAACTTATTTGCAAACATCTCATCTAAATAGCGATTATTAAGAATTACGCATCCAGAAGGTAACAAAAGAAACCATTTACATATTTATCTTGAAGGTGTTGAGCTAAAGACTTGATAAAATACAAATTAAGTCAAATGATCATTCCTGTATTGAATTTCTGCATTTCTGGCATGAAATATTTTGCATTTATTTCTAAACTCTTAATATATCTTCGAAGATTCGAACATTTTCTCCCTCAAATGCTGCGTCAGTGCTTAGAATGTTAGGCACTTACATATTATACAGTCCAACTTTATCGCCAGATTTGAAATAGTGGCCAATAAGTTGATAAACCGCCAATTATATCAATCCGGCAATTGTGTAATCCATTGATCTTTATCGCCAAATTTAAATAAATCGCCAATGAGTTACTAAACCGTTGGCGAAGACGGTATAATAAGTAAGTACCGAATGTTGTTGTAATCAAAATCATATGACTTTATATATATGTATATATATATCCACACCCATCCACACCCTAGTTTCCTAGTTTCATTCAGATCCAATTGTCCATGGTTCTGTGAAATACACAATCATGTTTTACAGCATTTTTCGAGCTCTTTTTAAAGCTCAAAGAAAACTATTAACGCTAGCAATTTGCTATTCTATTTTGATAAAATCATTACGCAGAGAGAGGTAAAATATGTGTCAGATAAAGGAATAACAATTGTAGATGTGCATATACTCTAAAATATGTTCCTCTTAATATATGGGATTTTAAAATGCTCTTTCCTCGCTCAAACTAACTCACTCAAAATCCCATGATTTGGTAAGGATATTTCATCTATCCATTAGGCCAATATGCATTAAGTTCCTAATTAAAATAAGGTTTGCTGGACGGTTTCCGATCACTTATCTCTGTCAATTCGCAATTGATTTTGAGGTGATTGCTATATAAGCCAATTAATATCCTTCAAGCTGAAGGGTCCCTTTTGCTTGATCGGTATGATACTCGGCTACTAACCATAAGATT
>JAOUZG010052315.1:1771638-1806543 GCA_026289955.1 Argiope argentata | reverse complement strand
GGCTACTAACCATAAGATTGGGAGTTCGGACCCAGCGCTATCCGCTATTCATCCTAAAATTTGATCAGAAGAAGAATCAGTACTTGGTATATTGGATTTAAGCGACAATTCTTCTCAACTTTGGGTGCTTCAGGATCCTGCAACAAACAGAAGAAACCATTGTTCATATTTACCACGAATTCTTTATCCAAACACTTAGTAAAATACTGATTGCAGAATAAATATGTCAAGAGAAAATTCCTTTGAATTAAAGACGACTTTTTTTTTGCTACATAGGAGATCAATCTGTTTTAATTCTTTGACTACAGATCCGGCGGAACCGTCTGTATACATTTTATCCTGGCAGGCCAGTTTCTGTTTCTAACGATAAAATCAGGCATGTGAAACGAATCATTAACAGGGATATTCACGTTTTACATCTGGTACCTTTCCTTTGAAACAGAAACTGGCCTGCCAGGATAAAATTTGTGCTATCTTTTAAATCGAGTCAGTAGTGAAAGGGTTAATGTAAATTTTCCTGGTCATCAACTGAAGAGATAATCCCTCATAATTTTTTTTATGAATTCTTGATCCATAAACAGTTTTAATGCATTCCAAATTAATTGAGTTTAGAATCGCCTTTAGGAATATTTATTATCATTTACCATTTCAGCGTTAAATGTGAAATTAGAAAATATGAGGCATGAATTTATTTTGTTGTTTATTTTCCTCGTCTAATTCTACTTTATAACAACCGCCAATTATATCAATCCGGCAATTGTGTAATCCATTGATCTTTATCGCCAAATTTAAATCAATCGCCAATGAGTTACTAAACCGTTGGCGATCGTTGGCGAAGACGGTATAATACGTAAGCATATCATATTCATTTTTCTTTACTACAAAATTACATAGGCCTTTTGATTTCAGAACTATTTTGAAAAAATACTGTGTTAATGCAAAATAAGTTTAATTCAAATAAAAGCTGTCTTAAGTTTTTTTCACATAAACAATTAATGAACATTGATACGATTTTAATCTTAGTTTGGCGCAGTATGGTCAAAGCTGGAGCTCTTGCGCCAAAAAGATCCAAATAATCCTTACAATTTATAAATATTTGCTTTTAAAATAATACACGTGGAAATAATGCTAAGTAAAATAAGTTATATGTACTGCAGACTGACTTAAGACAGGTTTTTTTTTCCCCTTGTAATTTCTTCAGGTTACTAGAACTGAATTAAAACGATGACTTACTATCATTAAATCTGGTTATATTGTGTTATTGTTTTGTGTTCTGCACTGTATGTTTTAATTTTTGTTAAACATGTTTAAAAGTCACATTACGATTATTATAGCGCACATATAACCCCTCCCTAAATAAATAAATTAGAAGTTGATTCTGCAGGAAACCCGAAAATATTTTGTTTGAAGTAAATGCTTTCTGCTTTTAAAAGCGCCATCTAGTGATTGAAAATCAAATACAACATTAACATTTGAAAATTCTCCCACTTGTAGCGAAAATTTGCATAATCTTCTAAAGCGATTATAAAATTAACAATTTGTAAATTATTAATCTAGTGAATAGAATTTCTTTTATCTTTCATTTTGAGCAAGCATATTTTTTTTTAAATGTTAATTCCGAGTTTAATAATAAGACGGGAAATATTTATATACATTAGTAACTGAAATAAGAAATATTTCACGATTATTTGCTACTTAAAATTCTTATTGAAGGATTTATTCTTATTCATCAATTAAACAACGAAAAATCAAAATAATAAATTCATTATTAATCCAAACTATTTGAACTAAGTGATTCTAATGATAATAGTAAATTTCACTGATTTTTCTTCCGGATAAGAGTAAAGTAAAAAATGTGAAGCTGACATGAAATGGAGAGGTAAAGAAGATACGATTTTAATTCCGTCTACTTTGTATAAGTGAGAAAAATTATATATTACAATAGAGTAAATGATAATAAATTGAAACACCCTTGATTTTGTTTACGCATCAAATTTTGAAAGATGAAATTGGAATTATATTATTTCAATTTGGTAGTAAGGGAAAGATAAAAATGAATTAAAACAAAGATTAAGAATTCTCGTATGATTCAATATTTTATTTATTCCAGAATTTTATTATTTTGACATGTATAATATGAGTATTACATTTTTGAACTTGATTAATTCGATGTTATCGAGTTTGTTTGTTTATAAAAAAAATAAAATAATGTTTATAAAAAAATTGGAAAAACAAAATCGCTTTACTGAAAAGCATCATTTTTTTATCCCGAATGAAAAAGGAAGATAAATGTTTGTGTGTGCGTGTGCTTGTATTTTCAGAAACAAACCGCTACATTAGAGCTGCCAAATTTGAAACAGATGCAATATAAAAAACAACAATCTGTTTTTTGTAGCATTTTGTTTTAAATATTAACAATAATTTTATTGAAATAAAAAGAGGGGGAAATGTACATGTATTTTCTTATAAATATTGGTGCAAAAATGTAATTTTTACAATGAACTAAAAATCAGAAGAAAATTGCTCTTGTACTCTTCTTTCCTGATGTTTGACAGCTTATTAGATATAGTTTCTGTTTACTTTCCAAACATTAACTGCATTGTTGACTTGTAATCTTGATAGCTCTAACCGCTTCCAAAATTGTTTAATCGCGTGGGTATATTTCATTTCAGAAAGCTAAAGAAGAAGAACATTGTTCAATACCTGTAGCAAAGATGATCTAATGTTACAATACCACGAAAGAAGATGAACCAGACGATTGCGTTTTTAATAACGATATGATGTCATCAAACTAGTATTCAATTTAAATTTTTGTTTACATAATGAACTGAACATGTGTAAGGTAATTAAAACATAGCAATGTAGATATGCACCGTATGTTTTAAACCTCAAATCTCTTTATGCAGCATGCTTTGCATAGTATGTGTGCATTTAGTTTTAATTTTCGCAAAGCTGTTTTATCTTTTCCGAATGCAAATATTAGCTTTTACAGTTTATTTCTTTATATGTGACAATTTTCATTGTTCATATAAAGAACAATGTTGGTCCGCTGTCTGAGTAAAATTTCATTTCCATGGATGGTAATAATTACGATTATTTATTTAAAAAGTAAAAAAAAAGCAAAGAAAAACTGTTTTGGAATTTCTTCAAAGGCGAAGGTAATGAATAATATTTATATTTTTGCCTTAACTAGTAAATTTTTACAAGAAACATTAAGATGACGGTTTCTATATATACAGGTAGCAAGTCTTCTCAAAGATGTGGCTTTCCTGAGTTCGAACCCCGGTTTGGGCATGGCTGTTCTTCCGTGTTTGTGAATGTGCTCCTCTGTAAAAAGGGCCTGTGTAAGTGAAAGTGATAAGTGAGTAGTAAAACTCGTACTTTCGTACTCGTACTCTACTACAAACAAGAAACGTTTATTAGGCTTAAATGGGTTACTCCTCAGCGAGCATGACCTTATCAAGTGCCATTCGAAACAACAACAAAATTAAGATTTTTATGTGATGTAAAAATACATCAGAATGCAAAATGTTTCCGCATAAGTTCATTAAATATAGACGGTCATCTCATTCTTTCCTTTCCAAGAATGAATGGAAAGTCATCGTTGTTCGCTGGTCTATATTTTCAAACTAAGTGATGTGTAAAATTCCGCTATGTAAGGGTAATATCAAGTGTTCATGTAGAAATTCAATATTTTTTTTAATGTTCAAATGCTACTAATTAATTTTTCACGAATTTTTATGGTTTGTGTTTGTAATGAGAGATATTATTTGTGTTTGAAATATTATATAAGGCGGGATAACGTATGGTATATAAACGTGCGCAAAGAGTATGGTAAAACGCACGAAGTATCTTTGAAGAACTAAAGGAGGTACTTACGTATTAGATCGTATTAGTCAACGCTCGCCAATGGCATAGTAACTCATTGGCGACGGATTTAAATTTGGCGATAAAGATCCCCGGATTACATCATTGCCGGATTGCCATAATTGACGGTTCAGCAACTCATGGTCGACGACTTCAAATTTGGGCGACAAAGTTGGACAGTCTAATACGTAAGTACGCTCAAGGAATCATTGTTCATGATGATTTAAAAATACACCATTATGTTCTTTTTTTTGAAAATTAAAAAAAAATGTTTTTTTTTTTTCATACTAACTACATCCTTTTCTCGGTTGATTTCAAATTTTATTCATTAAAAATACAATTTCCTGCCTTTAGAGCTTAAATGCATCATGAATATCAAATTATATTTAAACATTTTAGTTGAAATCAAATATAACCAATAAATATATCAATGACTCATCTAATCACAAATCGAAATTAATTATGCTGTTAGTATATATGCTAATTATTTGTTAGAATAGTTTTGTAAGTTTCATCTATTGGATGAAAATATTGCATATCAAATTATATGTAAATAGTTTAGCTGAAATCAGATGTAACCAATATGTTAATGACTTATCTAATCGAAAATGGCAACTAATTAAGCAGTTAGCATCATATGATAATTATGTAGTTATAATCATATGCTAATTATTTCTCATCATAGTTGTGAAATTTCATCTATTTGATGAAAATAATACATATCAAATTATATTTAAACAATTTAGTTGAAATCAAATATAACCAATATATCAGTGATTCATATAATCGCAAATGGAAATTAATTATACAGTTAGTATCATATGCTAATTATTTGTTAGAATAGTTTTGAAAGTTTCATCTATTTGAGGAAAATAATGCATATCAAATTATATTTGAACAATTTAGTTGTAACCAATATATCAATGACTCATCTAATCGCAAATGGCAATTTACTCAACAGTTAGAATCATCTGCTAATTATGTGGTTAAAATCATATGCTAATTATTTCTTAGTAGTTTTTTTAACGTTTCGTCTATTTGATAAAAATAGTACATTATTACAAAATTTTTCGATTGCATAATGTATAAAATATATCTCTTGGAGTTTTATCATATATTAATACAGGTGGTTTCTTATATTAATACAATCTGGATAAAGAAACTAATCAAGATAAACCAAACTTATGTGCCAGTGTGTGGAATTATTAGTCCATGATCTGCCAAATCCCACCGATGCATTATCATTTATCTGGCGACATCTTCATTAGAGATTACTCAGAAAATAGGATTAACATGATGCATCTAATTCTCTTTTCTTGCGATAAAATAACTTCCTATGAGATATTCTCAACAAAAATGAGGGTTCCTGAATATATATATATATATATATATATATATATATATATGTTATCTTTTCTACATTATAATGTATCATCAATTATTCTAAAGTGTAAGTCCATGTTGAATTTATTTATTCAGCATCAAGCATTTGTCAGAACATGCACTGTAGACAGAAGCAAATATTGGCTTCCATTTGGTAATAATGGTTATCCTAAATATTTTTGCACAGTTGGTAGTTTGAAAAGTGTCAAAAATCTAACAAAAAATTATAAAAATAGCTTTCAATAGATTTAATAAAAATTTATAGAAAAAAACTTTGTTAAAGTAAAAAAATATCTTCTGAGAAATTGTTAATTTTGTTCCATAAATTATTGTGTAAAAACGGTCAAATCATTTTTACGTTTAAATTAAATAAGTTTTATGACAAATTATGTTCCAATATTATTTACACTTCCATAATCAATGAATTAATAGTTATTTAGTCACAATATTATTTACTAATTTTTTTATCAAATTTATTTAATAACCCTTTGCGGTCCGATATCAAGTGTGACTCGACATTCAAGACTGTGGATCATTTTGACGTTTTATTTATTTATTTTTTCAAATTTAATTGTTAAAAACGCCTACATAATGGTTAAGAAGTGTAGATTAATTTTTCAAAGAAATTCGACTTAAAAGAATTGTATATATTTATTTTTCATAGAAATAAACAAATCTTTGTATT
Source organism: Argiope argentata (assembly GCA_026289955.1). Lineage (NCBI taxonomy): Eukaryota > Metazoa > Arthropoda > Arachnida > Araneae > Araneidae > Argiope > Argiope argentata. The sequence goes on along the minus strand of JAOUZG010052315.1, from coordinate 1,800,608 downwards.
AGATGAATAATTTTGCATCTAATTATTTTTCGGACTGCAAAGGGTTAAATGATGTCATAGGTAAATTGCTGTTTTTTTTTCAAATCAAAATTATAAATTAGTTTTAAAGTAAAGAGAAAAATATATTATTCATAAGTATAAATCAATGCAAGTAGAATTTATGAAGAATATAGAATTTAAAATAATATAACTATTTTTAAAAACTACTTAAAATGAGTGCCCGAATTTCCTTTTAAGTAAAATATATAAGAATTTCTGATATTTACAAAAAATAATAAACAATTTTATTCTATATAATTGTCTGATTTGAGTGCAGAAAAAAATTAATGAATCCAACACCGTATTAACCAAACTGTTTCATCAGAAAAAAGTAACCTTGTCTTTCAAAGCTCTGAATAATCATATATTGTACACATTTTAACTCATAGAAATATAAAAATGCCCAAATCTTAAGAAGATTTTATAATTAGGAATGGAATACACGAATACAATTTATTTCATTCTCGAGATCATTTTGTTTGAAAAAATTGAAATTAAAATATCGAAAAAATATTTTATAATTGCGAATGTGATAACAAGGACACAATTTGTTTTAATTGATGTAGTCACCAGAAATTACACAAAAAATAAACACACTCTATGTCTTCTACAGATGGCACTGCTCCCCCCCCAAAAAAAATATGTATAAAATATTGGTTAATCCTCTACTTCAATTACTTTATAAAGATCCAATTGTCTTAAGTTTGATTTTTCTTGTGTAAAGATCGAATTTGAGATAAGACTAGAAGCTCAACGAAAACTTCAAGAAAAATAACTGGATTTTATTTTTGAACACTTTACTTTTATAGAAAGTCAAACCTGTTCATTTTCTGGGCGATGTTATGACATGTTGAAGAATGATTCTATATCTTAAATAACATTAATGCGTTTAAAACACAATATTGTTGATAAAATGACACACTTTCCCACATAATTCGATATATTCGATATTTAGAAACGATATTGTAGGTAAAAAGTACACTCTCCCACTTAATTTGAAATATTCGAGATTTAGTGAGGTAGACTTTCATAGATGAATGACCTCCTAACTGTTTTTTAACAACAATTAATTACTTCTATTATTGCTTATTCCTAATTTCTTTTTATAATTCATATTCCATTTCTTTCTTCTTCTTACATAGCTATCTAAATATATGACATATTTATTTCCAAATTTTCAGATTATTTGGGAAAAAAATGTTTCCCACAGATCTCTGAAATAGATTGATGAAATTTTGCCTTTAATAGATTTACCTGGAAATCTTGTTGTTGTTATTTAAGTTACTTATGGTACTTTTTCATGCCCACTGACAGGTCTGTCAACGATTTAAACCGATTGAGCTTCTCTCGTTTTTCAGTAGCACCAATTAGGTCCAAGAGTACGACTTAGCTACATACATATCACAACCCTTTTTACGGAGGGGACTTCATTCGTGTAGTTTCATCCATTCATCCACAGATCGCCAAATTCATTCATCCACAGATTTGGAACAGAGAACGATCACCTCTGATCCAGTACTCCCAGCGATATTACTTTCGTCATGGAGGACATTGTAATCATTACCGATTTAACGAGTATCAACTACCACACTCTTAGGGAATCTTCGGCCAGTATGGTTCGAACACACAATCTAAGGAATACGAGTACAATTCTCAACCAACCAGATTATTCCGGCCTATGAAAATACTTTATGGGCTTACTATCGGCCAGGGAAAAATATTGTTACACATATTGTTTGAAGGAGCTTGTAATATTATAGTAAAGTGTATCCTATAGAGATTTACACTAATTTTTAATAGATTTGCATATATTTTGTTGTGATATTTATATCATAAATCAAAACGTGGAAATTATTCCTGAACATTATGCACTCTGTCATGGAGACTATATAAGTAGAGGTCTCAGACGAGTTTAGAATGATGAAAGTGGAATAAGATGTCTAGCTACGCAGTGGATGATATCCTGCCATTTTTGTTGTATAGTAATGATTTTTCTACTTGCCTAGGTATTTTTAATTTTTATAAGAGCTATTTTTATAAATGCATTTTAATACCACACTTCATGTTTTCTTAGAATACAGCGCAGTCTTCTTTATCCAGCATTTTGTACGATAGCGGGGCAAATGAAAGCGAGCCAACTTCCCTAAGTAAAGAATGGTTCGTTCCTTCATTTGCGACACTTGCGCTTAGAATAAAGCCATCCCTCATTTACGAAAGTGTGCGATTAAAGAATTTTAAGGCGCTCATACACTGGATTGAAAATGGTAGCGTGACATGATGGACAAAAAAATATAGCTTGGTGTGTTCAAGTTTTTAAGAGCTGAAGTTGTTTCCCAACAAGAAATTAGTCGTCATATGGCTGCTGTGTATGATAAACATCGCATCCCATAGGCCATTTTAAAGCTTTAGAGAAAATGGTTCAGAGAAGATCGTGATGTGGATATGCAACAATCACATCCCCACATCTCTGGTGCGGTTAAATCAAAATCGACAAAGTTCCAATGGGAAACGCTGCAACGTCCTATATACGACCCATACTTGTCACCATGCGACTTTCACAGTTTTGGGAAACTGTAAAAACACCTCAAGGGTACCAGATTCATTTCAGACGGCTCCATGAAAGAATCAGTTACAGACTATTTGAATCAGGAAAAAAGAAAGTTTATGAGACGGAAATCAAGAGATTTGTTTGTCAATAGGACAAATGCCTCATTGTTCATGGAGACTACTTTCAAATAAAGTACTCTGTTTATCATATATTCGCATAGACTCACTTTCATTTGATTCGCCCTTGTACTTTTTATGTCATGCTATCGCCAGAAAATTTCTGTAGCACAATAATATATTAGTATCTGTTGTTATTGAAGCGTTTCGGAGCAAATAAAATCAGTCCAGTAGTTTATTCAACCGTTAAAACTTTTTTCAATTTTCATTGCAGCTTTGTAAACAAATAATAATTCACAAAAATAACAAATGTTTTGTTAGTAGGGAATATCAAGACATTTCTAGGTTACTAGAGAGTGAAATAAATATTTACCCAAGATTTCTCAAACAAATTATTTTACAAAATAAAACGAAGAAATCCTTTTTAATTTATTTAGATGACGGATACTGTGTATTCCATAAATATTTACTTTAAAATGCATTGTAACAATTTGAATTTTTTTTCCCAATATTAGGCAAATATTTATTACACTCTTAGGTTAAATTATTCTTTAGATTATTCTGTTGAAATATTTCTTAATTTGATGCCTACAAAATAATAGCAATGTGAATGCGAAGATTTACTTTTAATCAAAATAAATTGTTAAAAAATTGTATTTATACATTCCTTTCATAACGTCGACAAATATCAAATACATTTTTGGGGTATTAAATGCCTTTCTTTATTGAAATAAGATTTAAAACAAATCAGATTATGTAGGTTTTTTTTAATATGTACATATGTTGCAATTTTAAATGATTTTTTGCTGATTGAAATGATAATTGGATTTTAATTTTACTTATGAATAGGATTACGAATATACTCTATAACAAAGTGATTATAAAGAAGTAATATTTAAAAAAATTGAATTGCTACTTAGGTCAACATTTTTTTTATTTTATTTACTTCTTATTAAATAATTACTATTAATATAAATAATTGATCAAAAAATTACCAACCTTTTTTGCAAGAATTGAACTCGCATTCTTCGCATTCGACAGAAAAATTCTAAAATCCCCATATTTTTACCGATTGAGCTACTGTTTATTCATTTCAATTTTTCCTTACAAAATGTTAAAACTCCATTCAAAGTATTAAAAATGAATAAAATTTAATTAATGAGCTAATATTTGAAAAACTATATTAATTTCAACTGCCATCCACTTGAGTGGATATATATATATATATATATATATATATAGGGATTGTGTGAACTAATAGTAGGTATTCATATATAAGGCAATTTGTGAATCGTGCTAACGTAGTAGTGCTTTATGGTATCATTATAAGTTATGAAATCATAGAACAATGCATGGTAGCGAAATGGTATGATACAATAAAAATGAGAACTATTAAACAAATAACTCGATTGTGATTACTCCATACACGATTATACTGTCACGTAGTTGAGGTAAATGTATTTGGGCCAATGGAAATGAACGCATTCAAGATCAACTCGACTTTATTATGTTCTCTAGCTCTTTAAGAAACTATTTATAGACATTTAAAGAATCTTCAAGACTTCGAAGACTCGCAGAAAGTTGGGAACTTAAAGCTACTAGGAACCTTTAAAATTACTTTTTGAAATTGTTACCTTAGCAATTTGAAATTTTGCAAGTATTAAGAGTAATGCTATAGGAGATGAATTTTAAAGTATTATATTAATTTATTTATGAGTTAGGGGGTTAATATAATATAATATTATCAATAAATAACGTTAACGAAAAATGTTCCAGGAGCTCTAAATTTGTTCAAAAGCACTCCAAATTTTATTATTGCTTATTCCAACCCTTTTGAAACAAAGGTTTGGATTGATCTTGAAGTTTGAGGACGAAATGTGAAAATTAACCGATACAATAACTTAAAATTACTGATTTTTTTTCAAGTTCAAATAGTTTTGAGTTAATACATTGGTTAGTTTTGATATTGCGCACTCAAACTTCCAGATTATCCCCAACTTTGGTCTCAAAAGAGTTAGAGTAAGTGTAATAATAAAAATTGGAGAGCTTTTGAACAAATTTGGAGTACCAGGAACTGTTTTCATTAGCGTTATTTATCGCTAATATTATATTATACCAGCGGGTGACCGAGCTCCTCTCGGAAAAAACAGGTATCGTAGCTAACTCGAATATTTAAATTTTCAATTGTGATTTATCAAAACAATACATGCCGTATTTAGTAAAAATATCAAAGTTATCCTTATTTTTTTCTGATGAATGTTGAAATGTCGGAAATGTGGGGCGATTTTCGACATGGCAACCATTCCTCGTATTATAGTATAAGATAAAATTAAAACTTAAGCTCCAAGCCCGCGTTACGAGTAAAAGGGAAAAAATTATCTTATTAATATGTTGCCATCAGATTGACAAAAACTCAAATTTAAAAAAAATAAATTATTATTGCGCATTAAACATATAAAAATGCAATTTTCATCACGTGTCTGCATGAAATGAAAAAAAAAAGAAAAGAATATTGATATATATGGCATATTGGCTATAGATGGCAGCACGTTACCACTTGAAAATTTAAGTAGCCATTATGGCGAACTAATAAACTTTGAAAATATCCTATCTGTAACTCCGAACTGCTCAACCGTAGCGCTTGAAAACCGGCGCCAATCGATTCCTCGTGGCCAAAACCCCCAGACCCCCAAGTTTACCGGAGTTTATTAATTCTGGGGCGATTTTCGACTTGACAACCATTCCTCGTATTATAGTATAAGATTAACCCCTTTTACTCATAAATAAATGAATATAATGCTTTAAAATTTGATGTGTCATCGCTTTTAGTGTTACTCTTAATGGCTGTAAAATTTCAAATTGCTAAGTTGAAAATTGCAAAAAGCCATTTTACAGGTCCCTGGTCGCCTTAAATTCATATAATCAACAGAAATTTGACATAAGGAGAATTAAAACAAGAGTTATTATTTGACATTTTGCCTCGCTTGTGTTCGAACCCGCAAACTTCTGTTCGTGAGTCAGTTGAATAAATGACTGAACCACGATGTGCTTGGCTGAAATTAACAATTTTCGCTAAAATATAAAAATAATAATTCCAAAACGTTATCTTATGACTATAGAAAAAGAAATAACTCTAAATACATAGATAATATTGTAATTAAATATTTGAAATCAAGTTTTCATATCAAGTTTTCATGAAATAAGAAAAATAGTTTTCAGATTTCATTTAACAGAACAAATTGAATATTAAAATATAGTTGAAATTTCACAAGTAAGTTTATTATCAAATTTCATTCTCTACTAATGAACTTATTTGTGTATTTAAGATTGACTTTTATATTCAATTAAGGAAAAAACCAAAATATGAGGCAATTATTACTTTAACTACCGGTCAACAATCAAGCTTAAGCTTTTCAAGCTTAAGCAGACGACAAAATAAAACTTTAATTTAGAAGTCGTTCTATATATGTATAGTCTTTCTATATATCTATCACTTATGATAGATATGATGGCCCTGAGGTTTTTTATTGCAGTCAAGTCCCATTCCCATGATTTTGTTGTTTATACTCGAAAAATCTTTCATCGTCTAATTTGATGTTTTGTTAACATTATTAATTTGAATGGCGATGTTTAATCAAGGTTTCAACAGACAACAATTAAATAAAACGATTATAAAGCGCCTACAAAACTAACTTATTCAAAAAAAGTTATTATTTGGCATTACAAGTTACTTATTTGGCATTATTGTCGTGAGAAAATATTGAAGAAGATGTGACGTGTGCCTTGGTATATTTAATATAGAGACATTAAGTCCCTATTATAATAGGATACACGATTATGAGTAAACTTAATAGTATATCTACAAATGGCTGTGCATTTTAGTTAAAGCGGAGATATGGAAAGATGTTGGTGAATCTCTTTCTGGTTTTACTCCAAGCTGAATTAAAACTTAGCTCCCTCACCCATTGAATTCCTCCCCGGGGGGCAGCTCTTACTTGAGGAGGAGATTCTTCCGGTATGGTGGTTGGATCTCACCAACCCGGTGGGTACACCAATAGGGGGGGGTAGGCTCCCCCCATCGGTGACGGGATGTACTTCCTTCGGGGAGGGTTGTACCGTGGCTGGTGATGGCCATTAGGGCTCAACCACAGTTCCCACAAATTGCTGTTGCGGTGGTCCGGTCAATCAGAGCTGATGGTTAATCCGGGTGCCTTTTCGGTGGGTCAGAGAATCTGTTCTATGTCTTATCCACTGAAGTCTGTTAGAACCCAACACCCAACTCACTGTATTGGAGCTATTTTTTTGCCTCCGGTGATACTTAGGCATTCCAAATTTACATTTACTGATCGAATATAACCAGAATTTTCTTTTTGTTATGAGTTTTTCATTCACCTAGATCAGCAAGATATGTTAAATAATGTGAAATTTTAATGAAAACTATTATATATTCATAAAGTAGTTCAACCTTCTAGAAAGTCCATGGTTATTTTGAAGGATTATTAATCTCAACAGCATTGGTAAGAGTTATGGTTGAGTCCTAAGAATAATCACCGATAAGGAAGATTTTTTTTCCTTAGGAGGCACGTCTCATCATCTCTGGGGATTTTAGATCCCACATCATTTCTCTATCCACAAGGATGGGGAGAAGCAACCATTAAAACGAAGGCTTAACATCATCATATTTGAAGTATCCCATTGGAGGCTTAGCACCATTATATATGAAATTCAGCCATAAATTACCCGGAAAATTAAGTATATTTAAGGATATATTGCTAAAAATATTACTTTTTGTATATTAATAGTTTTTTCAAACTTTTTTTATAAATACCTCTTTTTTTCAAAAGTATCATAAAATTAAATATGATTAAATGAAGATATATTTATAAAAAAAACACTCCCTGATATAAAAATTTAGCCTGCCTCAGCATGAGACAACAGATACTCCAAATATACTCTTCACTAAAAGAATAAAAATTAGACAGAAAAGTCTTTTAGGAAAATTTTTTGTTGATGAAGAAATCGATTTCTTTCCTTTAAAACTTTGAGATAAAAAAATGTTTAGAAAAATTTCAATGGACAAAAGGATAAAGAAAGTTTTCCCAAGACGAAAGTAATCAAAAGGAGAAAAAACCACAACAGCTGGGCTAGTTTGTTTTAAGTTTGAGCCTGTAATGCTTTGAGCAGCTAAAAGTTTGGCTGAAAGAATTGGAAAAGATTTAAATTGTAAGGAAATGCAACTGAAAAAATATTTGCTGAGTAAAGTACACATACATCTATACAAATATATATATATAAGTAGATTAAGTAAAATCTGTTAGAGTAAATTGATTATAAAATATTTATTTTTTCCTACTTTTTGATTGAAAATTGCACTGAAAATGTTATATAATTACCTAACAATGAAGATTTGTCCAAAATACGATTTATTTATTTTTCAAATAATAGTAATTAATTTCTTTTGATCTTTATAATTTCCATTTCAATTACATGGAAGAGAAGTGAAATCACCATTGTTTGGAGGATAAAGCAATATAGTGGAGTTGATATCTCTATATTTCGATGATGGGATAGGATATATCTTTCTTATGATATCGTTTAGTACTCAACCATGATTCTCACTTCAGAAAAAAATCTTGTATACACTGTTTAAGTTTGATACTTTATTTTTATCATTGAAATGTATTTTTTGATGTCTTCATTCGCAAGACTATCTACTTTCTATTATTCCGATAGCTACGTGGGATTTGAGCCGGCTTTCTGGCACAGAGGTAGCGCGTCTTCCTCAGGATTTGGGAGTCCCGGGTTCGAGTCCCAGTTTGAGCACGGTTGTTCTTCTGTGTGCTATCTGTGGGATGTGTGACTGTGCCCCCTGTAATAAGGGGCTGTGCAAGTATATGTGGTGAGTGTGTAGCTAAGTCTTACTCTTGGCCCAAAACAAGAGGCGATCCTTTCAGCTTAAATCTACTGCTGCATCGGCAGGGGACTTGCCCTTGGCAAGTGCCATTAGTAACAACAACAGCATATGAGATCTGATATATCTTTAGGATTTGAATGAAAGTCTTCAACAAGCTGATGAGCCCTTTTAATGTCAGATTTCTGTTTTAGAGTGGAAATTGTAACTTTAAAATAGTCCAACGTCCAATTTTTACTTATGGTATCTTTTTGATTGTATAGCTTTATGGTTGTATCTTTATTATGATATCCATTTGTACTCAACAATGATTATTACCTCAGAAAATGAATTTCTTGCATACACTGTGTAAGTTTGCACCGATTCATTTTTTTACCATATAAATCTTTACGTTTATGTCTTCATTGGCAAGAGTATCAACGTTCCAGAATTAAGATAACCTAAATGATATTCAATCTATCTTTAGGATTTGAATGAATCCCTTAAGGGTGATAAACTCATTTTAAAGCTATAAGATTCCGGTTTTAGGGTGGAACTTGTAATTGTAAACCAGCCAAACGCCTAAATTTTACTTTCTTATGATATCTCTTTGATTGCATGATATTTTTATGGTTGTATCTTTCTTAAGATATTGTTTCGCACTCAAGCATGATAACCACATCAAAAAAAATTTACTGTAAAGGTTGTTTCAGTTTGCATCGGTACCATACTTTTACCACAGAAATCTTGACTTTGGTGTCATCGTTGGCAATATCATCAATATTATATTAGATAACCCAAATGAGATTCGATGCATCTTTATGTTTTGAATGAATGCATTGAGAAAGCTGATAAGTCCATTTTAAAATTTTAAGATTCCGATTTTAGGGTAGAACTTGTATCTTTAAATTAGCCAAGCTTCCAAATATAATTTTTTATGATATTTTTATGATTGTATGATATACTTATGGCTGTATTTTTCTTATGATATCCATTAGTACTCAAGCATGTTTATCATCTCAGAAAAAAGTTCTTACTTACATTGTTTAAGTTTGCATCGATACTTTACTTTTACCATTAAAATTTTTATTTTCATATCGTCATTGGCAAGGGTATCTACGTTACATTACTAAGATAACCTCCATGAGGTTTAATATATCTTTAAGATTTGAATGAATGTCTTCAACAAGCTGATGATACCAATTAAAGTCATAAGATTCCTGTTTTAGGTTGGAACTTGTAACTTTAAGTCTTTTGATATCTTTATGATTGAATTCAAACACCCAGTTTGTACAGTATTATAATATCTAATGATTGCATTCAAACATGCAATTTATATTGTCTTATGATATCTTTATGATTGCATTCAAACATCCAATTTATATTGTCTTATGATATCTTTATGATTCCATTCAAACACCCAATTTGTACCATCTTATGATATCTTCATAAATGTATGAAATCTTTAGGTTTACATCTTTGTTATGATATCCTTTAGGGTTCAGCTGCGATTTTCATTAAAAAAAGAATTCTTATGCATACTATTTCAATTTTTATTGAAACTTTTCAAAATCCTTGATGTCTTCATTACCAAGGTTATCAACATTCCATGACTCCACTAACCTATATCAGATTTGATACGTATTTAAATTTTGAATAATGTTTTCAACAAATTAATGAACCCAATTTAAGGCTATAATATTCTTACTTTTGGTTAAAATTTGTACATTTAAATTAGCTATTATTCAATCGTGAAATTTCCATACTGCATCAGTTTGGAAGCGGTTAATCAAACATTCTTTCTTAGATTAACCTTTAACCAATTTAGCTTGATGTTTGTCAAACAATAATTATATCTTAGTATTTATTTAATCGATACATTTATGTTAGAATTTTATTTAATTATCTGAAGCAAGATCCTAGACAGAATATGAGAAAATATTCTATGCTGAAACAATGATAATTCTTCCGCAATTAGAGCTAAAATCAACTAATATTAATAAAACATATTATTTACACAAACTCCTTAGTTGACAAATTGTAAATGATTGATAAAATGACAAGAAGCTAAATTTAAATTTCTTCTAAAACGCTACTATGTTTAGCATCCAAGAAGATATTAGGTTGATAAATTTAACCCAATAAAAATTCTAAATTTAAATTACTGATTTTTAAGTGATTTTGTCGAAGTCTTGTAAGAATTATACACTCTACTAATGCATGACTTTTGAATGCTTTCTAGAAACTACCCATTTTCTTAAGCTTCAAACTACAGCTTGAAGAGCATCTTAAATTCTTAAAACTTAAATAATACTCCAAGTATTCTCGAATTCTATAAGATTGTTTATTCTTTCAATTTCGCAACATATATTGCAAACCCTTTCTAGTTCCCAAAATTTGTACAACTGATCATCGGCTATTATACAAAAAATAAACGAAATAAATAAAAAAGTGTATCAAAGAAAAATCGTTTCTTTGATAAGCATTTCAAACAACTGATCATCGGCTATTATATAAATAAATTAATGAAATAATATTAATAAAAATGTTTATAAAAGAAAAAATCGTTTGCTTTTAACTTATAATAATATTGTAATTGAAAAAAAAATAGTAGTAGTTATAAAATGTACGAAAAGTAATCGTCTGCTAAATGTCTATTAACAGATTTAAATTAGGATATTTAGAGAACAATGATAAATAGTTAATGGGTTCCCTTTAATGGTCCTTGAAATGATGGAGTTTGGCAAAAAGTATATATTTGTGCATCATACAGATATGATTGAGCAATCAACAGTCTAGTAAAACGAATAACATAGCACCTGCTAATTGGAGATGGTAAATTAGATATCACCTGCTTTATGGAATGAAGTGTATAACTGATCTCCACTTCCCACTGTGATAGTTTCTGATGGAAGCATAAATGACTATATATTTCGGCTAAAGAAATATGAATGCATTGTCTAATAGTTACTGATATACTTCAAACCTAAATTGTGATTCTACTGAAATGCTAAGTTTATATATGTGAAGGATTATGTATGGGTTCCGATCCAACTGGTGAAAATATTAAGCAAACTTGTCATTAATGATTTGTCCAATATAGCTGTATTACTGGATTTTATATGCGATACACAAGTGTCCTAAAAATAATTTGTGGTACCATGCTAAAAACTGTTTTACTGACACTTGGAAAAATAGCTCATATGTACACTAGTTTACCAGGCTGTAAAGCTCATTTGGACAGTAAACTTAATGAATATAAACAAGATGACCAATCCGCAAATCCACCATGGTCATTAAGCCATACGGTCTTATTAGTTTTGAAGTTTTCAAAATTCTGGGGAAAAATTTTAGCTTCGCTTTGGATTTTCTTTTATTTCAGTAGTGCTGTAATTTGAGAAATCAAACAAGTCAAATCAAATTAAATTTAGAGAGGGTTGACTAGTTTTAATTTGGAAAACAGAAGTGACAATATATTATAAGCTAAAAAGCAATACGGAAATATATAGCTTATTACACACCTAGTTATATCAATCCATAATTGTGATTTGCCAACATCCTGGCACAAAGGCAGCACGTCTTTTCCGTGATTTGGGAGTCCTGGGTTCGAGTTCCGGTTCAGGCATGGTTGTTCTTTTTCTATTCTATCTGTGATATGTTTGAATGTGTTCCCCTGTAAAAAGGAGCTGTGCATGCGAATGTAATGCGTGAGTAGCTGTTCTGTAAGTGAACATCCTCCAAAATGATGTGATGACAAGATGGCAAAAGGAATGGGAAGAAGGCAAAACAGGTCGTTTCCCATATAGCATAATACCCAAAATTTCTCTCTACGCTGCCAACTTCAATTTGAACAGAGCGAATGTCCTTTTCTTCAATGGACACGGTCCATTCCCGACATACCTACACAGATTCCATCTTGCCAACTCTCCTTGCTGTAACTGTGGGGAAATAAGATCTCCAATTCACTATGCCACAGAATGCCTACTCACTCTCTCATGGCACATGAGAAAGGCAGAAAGAAGTCCCGAAGAAGAATGGGGCAGGAGAGTTGCATCAAATACCCTTTCACGCAGCAAAATCCACTCCAAAGTAAACCATATTCATAAAAACCAAGATCTCTTCAAGGCCTGCAATAGTTGAGACCCCTTGTGATGATCGACCTGAATTACAACTTAAAATGTCCCTCAAAAGTGCAGATCTCACGATGGAAATCAATACCTTAGGACACGGATGGACGCTACGTATTTCTGACTTTATAATGATTGTTTATTTGTCATACACATGTTCAAAATATATTTATAATTTGTCAATTCCCCCCCCCCTTTTCAGTCGGTAATCTAATTCCCCTGTAAGTTCAACCCATAATCACCATTTGTTTCAGTATTCTTGTCCCCTCTATCCAGTTATAACTTCAGAAAAAATTTAACAGATTCGTGTAAGATTTGACACCGATGGCATTCTCTCTGGAAATCCCTGAATGCTGAACCGTCTCTTTTTTTCCTTTAAGAATGTTTACCTTTTTTTAGTATTTTTTTTTCTCTTTCTCCCATCTTGTGCGCATCCAACTTGTTAGCTAACTTATTGTTATAGGTTAAGGGAGCACAGGATAGCGTTATGTTATGTTCTGCATGTAATTTCTTTATGTAATGTGTTGTCTACTTCTGTTAGCCTGTCTGTCTGTGATACTTACTGGTGCAAGGGAATTTCTAAATGTTCAATAAAAAATGAATGTGAGTTTCATAAATTGATTCCATTGCTTAATTTTTTCAATCAGTATTCCTCAAAAAATTATGCCCTCTTATATACTGATGTCATATTTAACAAACAGATAAAAGATCTAAGCTGAAAAGTCAGATCCGTAATCCGTCTTATCTCCACCCAGTGTGATGTAGAAGATGTACATAAAGGTACATCTTCTACAGTAGCCATCCTCGACATCTGAACAAAATTATAAAATATTTCAGAAAATAACATCATAATATAGCTAAATTGATTGAAATACGTTTTTAAGCAAATAAAAAACCAATTCATGATCCCATCAAATATACTTAATATATATACACCCATAAAATGGTACTTAATATATAAACACCCATAAATTGTGTAAATGGTAAATTTACCCTTTTATACAAATGGTAAATTTTTTAAAATAAAATTTATACAATTACTTTAAAGATAAATTTAATTTGCGATAAAAGTGCCCATTACGAACCCTCCATAAATTGAAATATAATTTTTTGAATATTCCGAGAACTAAAAAGTTTTCTTAAAACTAGATCCAGATTGCTTCTCAGAATATTTTCCTCTGGGAGTTCCAAGTTTCGAAAAGTAGTCCATTAAAAGATACCTACACACAAAGGGAAAAATTTATTTTCTTCGAAATTTTCTTAGAATTTGGAAATCTATTATTCATTTAATTTTGTATTCTGGGATTCTAGAAATTGTCTAAAATAAATTGAAAAACCCTTAGATGTAGGCGGCTGAAAAGAATTCCCACGCTAGATAAGAAATCGGAACTTTAATCAATTGAATCCTTAATTCTTCAGATTCCTAGAAACTTTAAACAATTTTTAAAGAAAGTCATATTTTATCTTCTATTATTTGAAAAACTGATGATGAAGAACAAATCTTTATTTCTTCTTCTTTTTATTTTATTTTTGCTTTCTAAACCATTTAATTTTTTTTCTTTTCTGCATTATAGTACCGTAATTGAATTTGATTATTTTTTTCTAGGTATTAACCTTTTACATTTAACTCAAAATTTTTATTTAATTGTTAATATTTGCGTCTAAACTATAAAATTATCCACAAAAATATATCACTAATAATTAATTGACAGCTTTTTATTTCCATTATCTAAATATATCAGTAATTATTAATTTACAGCTTTTTATTTCTATTATTTAAATATATCAGTAGTAATTAATATACAATTTTTATTTCCATTATCTCAATATGTTCTGCTCAATAAATTAAATGTTTTTTTTTATTTTCATACCATCACGAAAATTTTACAATTATCTATGGACTGTATCACAATCCCATAATTTATATTCATAAATTTATATACATACTGTGTGTGAATGAAGATCATTATGATCCTTTCAGTGGAAGCAACATAACTATGTTTTCGGAACATTTCCTTAATGATCACATTTTACACAAAACAAACACAAACACAAAAATCAAGACAAGGCATTAAAGCGCGCACTTTTTAACGGAACAGCATCTCGTTGCATTATAATTAAAAATGCAACGACCTATGGGATACATACCTTATTATATATATAGTCATTTATTATATAAAATACAAAATAGAGTAAGGCAACAGCTACAATACATATTTTTAGATGACCTAAAAAAATGGATTGTTTCTTTCTCGACTTCTCAGAATACTTACATAATTTCGGGTGGTTTAATTTTAGTAACAACCCGCTGGGGGCACATCAGCATGAGAATAAGATTCTTCTGGATTGGTGGTTGGATCTTGTCACCCTGAAGGGTACATTAATATAATGAGTGTAAGCTCCTCCTATCGATAACGATACGTACTTCCTACGCGAAGGGTTGTACTGTGGCCGGTGATTGGTCTTAGAAATCACCCACAGTTTCCACCAGTATTGCTGTTGCGGCTGTCTGGTCATTCAGCTTTTTGGTTTAAAATCTGTGTGCCTTCGTGGCAGGTCTCCGAGTCTTTTGTGATTATCCTTCGTATCCGAAGTTGCTGCTATGTAGATGAAGAAATGAAAAAGGTAATCATAAGGAAAAAATACTGGTACTGTCATAATGGTAAATATTTTATTCTACATAATGTTCTGTTTAACTTCTTTACAAAATCATCATCAATTAGAGATCCCAGACCACCTGCTTTTCCATCCCTGAACAATTTCTTCATTAAAATTTCACACCCTTTTATTTACCCTCGAATAACTCATTAATAATGTCATTAATTTTCCCAATCTGCACTTACGCATTATAGCGGCCAATTTTATTGTCAAATGTGAAGTCGTCGCCAATGAGTTGCTAAATCGCAAATTATGGCAATTCGGCAAAGACGTCATCCATTAAATTTTTTCGCCAAATTTAAATCCGTCGCCAATGAGTTATTAAACCATTGACGATCGTTGGCGAAGGCCTCCCAATCTGTTTGTGAATTTAAATTGGTTTTGTGTTTCTAGCTTTAAGAAAGTTGATAACAGAACGTAACTCGTATGAGGGGGGAATATTGCAATTTTTAAACAATTAAATCTTCAGCATATAATGGAACAATATTGAAAATATAAAAATGACTTTTATTGTTTCACAATGAATAAAAAGAGTGGGCATTTGTGAAATCTTGAAAGATACGTTCCGGCGAGAAAAAAAATGAAAATGGAGCTTACTTTCTGGAAAGCCATTGTACTTAAATGTACAATGAATTGTACATTTTACGATTAATTACTAGGTTTATTATTTTTTATTGCTGTTTGTTTACACATTTTTAATTCCATTTATAAGCTCCCCGTAACAGTTTCAAAGAGTAACAATGAGTATTTGGAAATTTAACAATTTTTATAAATTATATGCAGCTATTCTAAACAAATGTATTTTTGAGGTATAAGCATATATATGTTTGTGTATATAAATGCATAATCAAATAAACTCACACATTTTAGGATTAAAAAAAGTTATTTTAGAATCATCTATTTTGGGTTTAGAAATATTCCCTTTCTGTTGTAGCTATTAAGGTAGTCATTGTCCTTTAAAATCGGTCAAACATTTTTAAATAAATTTATACACCCAACGTTCTTTATATTTTTGGTCATTTAAAATCACCCCTTATCTATAATCAAGCCTAATTTTCAGAAGATAAAAAAGTAAAGGAAACGTATTTAAGGTCAAAGATATGTCTCGGTATTAGGAAGTTAATCAAATTCATATGATTTTTTTTTAGTTTCAAGATGTCTTTTTATTTGCTAGAAAAACAAGTAAATGTAAGATTCAACAACATAATTACGATTAAAATGGATTGTACAAGAATCCGTTACCGAAAATTAATTTTATAAGAATCATTACTTATTTCTAAAACTTTAAATGCATGGAATCTTTATTTTTTATTGTCTTATCTTACCATTTATCCTTAATGATTCATTCATGGGTGAAACGAAGCTCATTTAATATAAAGAGCAAACTGCAACCATAAAGAAATTTTCTTGAAAGCAGATTAATCATATTTGCAGAAACGAAGCAGAACTAGGTTTAATTTACTTTGAACTTCATTAGATAATTTAACATCTGGAAAAAGTAAATTCTACCTGAAATTGCAGCATGATCAATGAATGAAGAACTTTCTGTGATTTATTAATCTTTCGGTGAAGAAATTAATTTCATTATTTCATTACAATATCTTTCATTACGAAATACAATTTCTTTTGTTTTCTTTTTAAATATTCGTTTATTTATGATTATTTAATTCTTGCCTATTAATATATTTTTACATTTAAGGAATTTGATATTTCTTATTAGATAATACAGTCACAGAAAATTCTTAAGCTTTGTGAATAATCTATTGAAATCATACCATTACAAATTTTTAAATTTTAAATCACAAATAAATGAAATGTTAAATTATCGTTTTGATACGATAATTCTTACGAGAGTGAGATAAAGAGGTTTTCTTTAATTCCTACAATTGGTTCACACACACACACACACCACACCCATACGTTTACAAGCATGTAAATGTAATAATTCCAAAAACACAATGACTGAATTAAATTAAAATCGGTATGAGATGTTTCAACAACAAATCAGTTATGTTCTCAAATCTGTGTCTTATTTCAACAGGTAGTAAAATAATGCATCTAAATACATATTTAATGGTACTTGTGTATTAACATCATGCTAGCGATTAATCTTTAAAAAATGCGTCAAAATGACGTTTATAATTATTTTTAGTTACATCCAATCAATATGGAAATTCAGAATTAATACTAAAAAGCACACTTTTATCATCTGTGGAAATAAAAATCTGAGTACTGGCATCCAGGGTCTGACCCAAATTTCCTAACTTTACAATTCAGAGAGATTAATAGCATCTATGATGGAGAATATGCGAGAATGTTTCTTGGAGATGACTCTTTCTGGTTGAGTAACTCCTACTAATATCTATTGAAGATATATTGTAAAATAATCATGCCATTGTTGTATTTTATTCAATAGTATATATTAATTCATATTTATGTTGATAAAAACTGATACATTTAAAACTCCTTATTAAATTTTATTTTTCAAACTTATTGCATTTTAGATTCATTAAACTCTGAAACATACATATCTACATGCGTGAAATAAAACTCTTTGATTTACCGAAATTACGCAATCAAAGTTTTAGAATTATACGAAAATATTTTTTAACACTTTGAATGGGGAAAAATTAACAATTTGTACTAAAAGATTTTATTAAAATTTCTCCTTTAAAGCCCCTTATTTTCCTTAATATCTAATAAGATAATACCTTCTATTTTCGGAATATTTTCTTTTTTTGATTCAAATGGAAATACATGGCATACTAGGCTTATCTACGTATTCGAAGTCATTTTACTATTGAATTATAGTTGTTATGAATGATTTATATTTTGTTTACAACTATCAAAATTCGATAAATCGATGCGAAGGGTTAAAATACAGAGATTTAAAATCTTTAATTTTGTACAAACATACTTAAATAATCAAATGCGGATGTTAGTTATATGTTGAAGAACATTTTACAAGTTAAATGAAGAACACTGATGAATATTAATCAATGCTTATTCTTAAGTATTTTGGCTCACTTTTCTTTTATTATACGCGCAGAATTTAATTATGTATAATATCTTATTTATTGGATAGCAAATTAGTTTTAATTATCCGATAATTTATTTTAGAAAAGAATTCTTTATATTGTAATTAATTTTATTAGATTTATAAAGCTCGAATCTTAAAAAATATATATTTAAATGTAAATATTATAACCGTAAAAAAACCCTCTGTATAAAAATTTCAATATAAAAGGCATATCCTCAATATCAAATGCATTACATGCTTTATTCGAAGAATAATGTTCCATAATTGTTCTGCGCGTGAAGAAGGATTAAAAAAAAAGGGAAACTTAATCCCACTCGACTCCACACAATGCAAAACAACCGAAAATTTCCGAACAATACTCCTTCCAGTTTCCAGAAGTACTTCAAGAATTCCTTTCAGTTCAAATTATGCAGAAAACGTGAAAAGTGAAAACAACCTTCAACAAATATTGCCTAGTCAGCTGAAGTTTAAACAATAACGATAAACAAAAAAGTACTTCTTTAAAACTCGAGTTCACTTCGAGTACTGTTTTTTTCCTCTTGGTATGAAACTGCTGAAACGGTCTTACATCAAGAAACAAAGCATTTTCAGAAGTTAGAGCGGCGGTCTTGGTTTCCATGGTAACGAACTCGATATCAGCGCTGCTCGTGGCATTCCTGGAGTTAGCATGGGTTTTGGAATATTTGTTGGAGCCGTCAGAGTGGAGTAAAGCTTGGAAGGTGCATGACGGTTCATTTCGGTCTTTCTGGTAGTTTAGTGACTGTTAGTCAAGTAAAGTTTATTCAACTTGCATCTATGTGCTGAATTTGGACAGTTCGTTTGCATAGAGACATTTATTTTATTTTTCAAGAAAGGACATTTTTTTACTTTCGTGTTTTATTTCAATATCAACAGGTTGCCAATTCTTTGCAGTTTTTATTATTTATTAGTAATTTCCTAATAATAGATGACTTTATCATTGGCATATTGTAGATTAGAGAAAAAAAATTGCCAAGTATAAACTTATTACGTATTCATATTTTGATTGAAGAAAATAATTTAAAACATGATTTTAAAACTTTGAAATATTTTATTTATGATATTTTTCTTGAATTGACTGTGTTTAACAGATGCAATATTTGTTTATAGAACGTAGTGAATCACTGTGGAAACACTTATTCGAATCGGCATAGTTAAAATATCTATTAGATACTGTTTTTTTTAAAGACTAAACATATCTTTTTGCAGAAAGAAAAAAAAAGAATCGTATCCTTTAAACAAAAGTTTGGTGAGAAAATATTTTAGAACTATTGTGTGCCTGAAATTGAAAAGATAAAAACTTTATAAACAATTGTATAAAACTTATATCATTATTTTTGAAAAAGTTTTGAAACATTAAAAAAATTTATGATAAAAACCGATCGACATTTGTGCAAGATGAAGCAAATATTATCGTTTGATAAAAAATAAATAAAACTTAACTTCGAATTTCAAAAATATTTTGACAGAATCTCGAATTTATTACCTTGATTATCAAAGAATACACCACCAACAGCAAAATAACCATGATTGACTGTGACAACAGCACTACTTTTTTCGGAACTGATTGCAATTCGACTTTTCTGTATGCTGGATTGGGCAATTCGACGTACAATGAGACTCAAATTGACCCAGGTCCAGAGTATTTGGACCCTTCTTACTATTCCATAAACTATAGAATAGTGGGAACAGTTTTTCAAGGAATAGTCTTCATTGTTGGTGTATTGGGAAATATAATGGTTGTGATTGTGGTTTGGCAAACCAGAAGTATGCACACGCCAACCAATTGCTATCTGGTCAGTTTGTCGATTGCTGATTTCATGGTTCTTATAGCATCGGTCCCAAATGAAATTTTGGCCTACTACTTGTTGGGTAAGTTTGTTAGTTTCTTTTTCATTAGAATTTTGTTCTAATGTTTTTAGAATAATTGGCAAGATTAATAGAACACAATGTATAGTTACAAATCTGAAATATATGTTCATTTTCTGCATTGATAAAATGTTATGTTAACATTGATTATATATAATATTTTTGTGTTTATAAGTCCTCTTTCCTAATATTGTATAGTTCATAGTTTTAATAATTCCGTATGATTTGGTAGTACAATATGGTGGGCTAATTTAACCCCTTGACATACGAATTTATATAACTTTCTAATTAGATGACACATCCTATTTTGCTCATTTATTGTTAATATGATTTTATTTAATTCTATGAAGCATTTGCGATATTAAAGCGTTTTGAATTGATTTTTGCGTGTTTAAATACTTAATTTTGTGGCTTACTTGCAAACTTGAAATTAAAAATTCAGTAATTCGATGCGCTGGTCAGACATGTCGTTGTATGCGAAGTGTTTAATATGAGGTTGCATACAAATTAGAGTACTAGTTTTTGTAAAAGTGTATTAGTGAGATTTCGTATTCTAATATAATTCAGATTTGAATATTAATTTTCCGTTGTTTTGTTAAATTTAGTTGAACTCTACAAAGCCCCGTATTTCTTTTTTTAAAGATATAACTTTATAAAATCAAAAGTACGTTTATGCTGATATGTAAACCTGATTTAATTTTGCTGCATCTATAATATATACCAAGGATGATATATTTAATCTCAATTGATTTTGAATTTTCAGAATTGTTTTGAAGTAATTAATATGTATTTTCTTTTTACGTCTTCTAAGTGAATTTAAACATTTATACAATTTGGATCTATGATTGATATGTATTGTCAGATAAATGCAAATTTCTAAAATCAGAAAAAAAAACGATAAAAAGAGAGTTTCAAACTATCCCGTTTTTAAATATAAAAAAAAATATGTGAATATATACATCTAGGGTGTTGCATTTACGAGTCCTGAAATATTACATAAAGCAAATAAAGTGTCGAAATATTACATAGAATATTAAAATATTTAAAAAATTCGGAACGTTGGCTATCTACTCAAACTCTTAAATAGATTTAAACAAAGCATTATCCAATTATTAGTTTGTGTTTTTTGACTAGACGAAAATGATTTGATAAAATATATCAGATTATAAAATTTTCAAAATCGATAAAAAATAGTTTTTGAGCTATTTAAATTAAATTTCCTTGTGACAGAATTTAGCTTTTCATTCATTAATATTTTGACTTTACATATATTTTTTTACATATATTCTCCTTAATATATTTATTCTTTTCATGTGCGAGCCTGTTAGATAACCTGAAATTCCTTTGAGATTTTACATAATTTTAACTCGTTTAATTAACCTAATTAATGACTTAATTGCATTTAATTTTTGACTTAAATCGAATTACTGTAGAATGTTTCTTTTTAAATAATTTAATAATTGCTGAAATATTATATTAATTAAAGAAGTTTTAACTTGATTTGAACATAACATTTTTGATCTGACTTTTAGAAGAATGAAACTTTCTTCATTTATAATTATTTTCTACGCCTGATTGCATTTGGTCTAATTAGATGCAGTTTAAAAACTCTCTATCCTATAATGCGTTTAATTTAATCTGTTTAAGTATTAAAAATAAATTTTTAATTCGCAAAATAATTCGTTGGACCAAAAGTATCAACAATGTTAGTGTTAAAGTGCACATTTCACTGAAAAGTTAATTACATAAAGCAGGATGTCTTAATGGTATATAAATGAATAACTAATTCCTGTTAATTATAAAAAATAAACAAAACTATTTTCTTTAGATGAGTTTTTCAACTTTTTTCAATTCTTTTATATATGTACACTGAAATATTAGAGATCTATTCAATTTCATAAGTAGAATCACCCATACTGCTTATAAACTAGAACTGTGCTAGACCATATTAATAATGAAAACGACTTCTATTTGAGGGCATATTTTGTCTAGACGTACTTAGGAAAAAATATTTATCAGATATTTTGTTGCTTAAAATTGTTAGGTTGTTTATTCAAAATATTTTACTGTGTTAAGCATGTGAATATTGACCGACTGAAATATATGGAAAAAATAAGCAACCAATTTATGAATTGAAATAGAAAAAAATAAATACGGAAGTAAAGATTAAATTAAAATTCAAAGTAGATTAGTTTCTCTAATGGAAAAAATCGTTATTCGTCTTTTTCAAGATAAATTTTCTTGCCATTTTATTAACGTTGAGTATATTTTTAATTATGAAATTTTGAATACATTTCAAATTGTATTGTACTCTAACGCGAAAGCATAAAAATGTTTTAAATATTGTCACAACGCATCTAAACGAAAATGAAGCACATAAAATAAATAGAAGTATTGATATAAAATATTATAAATATATTCTATTTAAATTACGCTGAAATTTAATGTTTAAAATTATCAGTAAAAAATTTCTTAAAAATATTAAGATATAAAATTTTCTAGAAGTATGTTTACTAATTGCTAAGAAAAATCTTTTACATTTCAGTTTGTTTTTAAATAAAAATTAAACTAAAATTTGTAAAACTATAATATTCTCAGCACTTAATCCCGTAATGTAACTTCGCGCTTTGTGAGGCAACTCTAGGTTTAACTCCTTAATAATATGAAGAATAATTTAAACAATCTTAGGTAAAAATGGTCATTAGTGTGCCCCCGAGTTTGTCGCCAATATGGCAACCCAAAACAAAGCTCTTGTAGTAACCCTAATGATGTTTTGTTTACTTCTTTCTACAATGGTTGAGTTGTACATGAGCTTCAACTCTTTTCTGAAAACTTAAATTAAAAATAATAAAATAATATCAATTAAATATTTTATTTTTGATCTGTATTATAATTCAGATTTTTTGTATAGTTAATAAGAAGTTTCAATTATATTTTTAATGCGATTATAAAATATTTATTCCTTTACTCATTTTAATTGTCAGTATGCGATTTCACAAAATCGTCTACTTTACTTCTTTACGAAGTCGTCTGGTTTCTTTCTTTAAAAACCGTCTGCAATAGAATTATTCGCATTTCTCGTCATTCTATTACAGCTCTATCGTTTGTTTTCTTCGCTAGTTATTTTTTTGGCGTTTATTCAAGAGTGGATGACAGGTCAGTGGTCATTTCGAACCTGATAAATGGATGAAGAATGATTGGAATATTTTTTACAACAAATTAAATACTTCAAGTTTGTACATTATATCTTTAAAATTTCCTATTAAATCCATTTTTTTGCATCTTTGTCTTCCTCAATTATTTATTATTTACTGTTCATGTTATCCGAACATTCCTTATGTTCAATGTGCTAGCGAAGCTACTAGTTTTCCGCTCCCGGGCACAGCGAAGCCGTAGGATGTTTTTTTAAGTTAAAAAATTCTGCCCGGTGCCTGAAAAAATAATAATAAAAAGACAATGCTTATCGATTTAAAAAATCATCATTATATTGTGAAAAGTCATAACCGTCACTAACCCTTAAAAGTGTTTGTTTACAGTGTCCACCATCTTTATTGGCAACTTGGCATCCTTGGCGCGGCAAGGGGCACACTATAAGTAACCTTTACCCAATCTTAAATATGAAGAATAATTTAAACAATCTTATATATGAAGAATAATTTAAACAATCTTATATATGAAGAATAATTTGAACAATTTTATAAATGAAGAATAATTTGAACAATTTTATACGTGGAGAATAATTTGAACAATTTTATATGCGGAGAATAATTTGAATACTTTCTGCATCGTGTGCAATGGTATTTATAATTTGAAGATAATGTCACTTCTAAATAGATTCATACTTAAAAAGTCATTTTTCATGAATAATATTTCTACACGATTTCAGAGGAGTTAAGTACATAAAGTCTTTGTTCAGGTTGAAAACATTATGAAAAATTCCCTTTCAGTTGTAAAGAACTAGATAAATGATAGAGACAAGCTGTTACTTTCAAACTTAATTTTCATTATTATTTTCATTATATAAACCCTAAGGACATATTTGTAAATATGTTCAAAAATATATTTAAGGACAAAAATTACTAAATGAATTTTAATTAAAAAGAAAAATACTTATTGCCCTATTTTAACGGCTCTTGTTTATTCAAAAAGGGAATTTATTGGTCTAAAATATTTCCGTCCTTCTAGACATAACTTTTTTCCTAATATAATTTTTTTTTGAATTGCTAAATTTTCTACAGATTTCGGGGGGAGGGATTGTATAAATTAAATTATATATAATTTAGTAACTGTATATATTTTAGCTTCCTTATCAGTCGAAGACTCATTTTTTAAATGTTTCTTTTATTTATATATTAATTCATCCAATGGTCAATATTAGAAGTAGTCTAACACATTAGATAACGACAAATGTCATTTTATTCCCTAGAAAGTACTGCGTTGATCTGTAGATAGCATTACCCCTTTTTCGCTAAGCAGATTTATCGCCAAATATGGCAACCCGATGTTGTCGTTGGATGACATCTTCCTCCGATAGACAAGACGCAAGAGCACGGTGAATTGGCGATTTTGAAAAGTGCTCCAAGGCGGTGATGGTCAGTCCACTCGCACCAAATACGTAATTAAAACACAGCTAAGACGTACTCAAGGAGTACGATGAAACTCGTAATATAATCTCACAAAAAAGATATATCGAAAATAGCAATAACAATCCATTTGCAAAAGTAGAGACCTTATTCTTTTATAAACACTGCGAAAATAGAGAATTGATTTTTTTTAAAAATGTAAGGGTTTCATATTTTATATCACCCTGAAACGATATGGAGTAACCTAGAAGACTCCTCGAATATCCTATCCTATTAAATATAGTCGAAAATATTTCAATTTACAGAATCTTTATTCGTGATGTTGAAGCCCCCAAAATTAATCAACTCATGTTTGTAATTTTTTTTTACCAAGGTCTGGATTCTTTAATTTTAAATCGAGTCAACTTCCATTAAGAATATCTCTGTAAATATCTCTTTCCAGCAATGAGATCAACATTGTAAGAAAATGTTATAGATTCGTAAAATTGTTAAGATTAACAGTCTTTGAATTACATTTTGAATTATTTTAAAAATTCGTTTGGTATATGTTAATGTGAAAGCTATGTCAGAAGTACTATTAGAGAATTAAATGAAATTTAATACATTATCTAAGCACCAAAACTATATTTTAGAATCAAGCATACAGAAGTAGTAGAAGCAATGAATCATTTAAAGAAAATCCATTAGATACATATTCGATTCTCATCATAATATTACGAATATGTACCTAAAATCCACGACTATAGAGAATTATAAATGTAAATTCATGAATGAGACTTTTCTTATAAAACTTTTCAATAATTTATGTATGATATTTATCATTTCATGTTGAAATAAGTATCTCAAGTTTCAAAAACGGCTTAAGTGTCATTAAAAATTTTACTTCCTTTAAAAAGTAACCTCGTTAAAAGAACTGATTTTTTTGGAAAAGAATATTTTCTTTTTAATTCAACACTTTTGACTTCTGATCAGGTTTTAATAAAAATGTTTGGATTTTCTTCCTTTCTTTTTTCTTTGAAAAGTGACACTTATCTTTGATTAAAGTTTTTAGAGATTCAGAAATTTTGCGAAATATTACAAATGCGTGTATATATTTATTAATTTTTTTTTAATTATTTGTTTGAATTTTTTAGAAACTGTTTCAATATTATCTGCAGTCTTTGTAATACAGAACATGTAATCTGTTCCTTAAAAAACTTTTTTTTGTCTTTACATAACAAAGAAAATTGAAAATATCAAGTTACAGTAGAGTTTAACCCTTCGCACTCCTAGGATGTCTTTGAACCACCTTTCAAGACTGTGCATCATTTTGACGATTTATTTATTAATTTTTCCAATTTACTTGTTAAAAACGCCTACATAATTGTTAAGAGATGTAGATTAATTTTTCAAAGAAATTCGATTTAAAAGAATTATGTATATTTATTTTTCATAGCAATAAAAAAAAATCTTTGTGTTAGGTGAACAATCTTGCATCTAATTACTTTTCGGACTGCAAAGGGTTAAATGTTTAAAGGAGGGATTGGAATGCTATTCCTTAAATATGTTAAAAATAAAATATATTAATTCATAGACTTGGTAATATAATTCTTAGCCATCTACAAAATTAATAATTACTAAGTTCATAAATTCTCAAATTACATGTTTAATGTACGCATAATTTTAGTGAAAAAAAAATCATAATTGTTCTGTTTTACAAAAAACTATGTTCTATGTGATATTATATTTTTGTTTCAAAAATATATACCGAAAAAATTAAATAAGCCTTTTAAAACATATTTCATGAACATTACCTTGATCATAGTCACATACCTTAATTAAGATAGTTCCTTTCTAATAATTCTTAACAATAAAAAGGTATCTTCTGATTCTGTAGTTTTAGTACTTAAAAAAACTATTTTTCAAGATTTAATTGATATTGAGATACAAAAGATGTAAAGAAAATTGATGAATAAAGATATATTGATACATATAAAAACATGGTTTAATCAATCTCTTAAAAATTTCAGTAGACTATATTTCGTTTCTTTTTTTAGCTAAGAATTACGGTAAAATTTGATTAAAAATGATGGCGTGGAAAAAGTGTAATTAGAAATAATTGCTCCAACAATCAATTGTAGTTTAAGGACTTCAGTATAAATTCGATCACACCCTTCTCATTCAGATTTTTTCAAAAATTTCTATCAATCACATTATCTAATAAGAAAACAGACATCACCGAAGTACGTTTCAAATGTAACATACTGATTGATTGATTGATTGATTCCTATAACAAATATTTTGACTGATCTAGCGATAGTTCTTAAATTCTTTGGATAGGAACGAATTCTCAGCATTTTTTCGTCGTAATATTTTGAAAGATCTTCCAACACTTGTCTTTTGAGGATATTTATCTTTCTGAAAAAAAATATTTCCAGGCATGAAAATTCAATAAATTTTATATTTTGAAAAGATTATAAGAAATTTGAAATGAATTTTGATAAAGAAGTTTGAAGTTCTTAACTCGATCTTTAAACGCCGGGGTAGTACGGTTGGCAAAACGTTGGATTTGCATCCCTTGAACTGCGAGCTCTAACCAGCCAGCCGAAGACTCTCCCCGTTGTGGGGGTTGGCGCTCATTAAATCTATCGTTTACAAAGTCGTCCATGTCTAGAATAATCCATGTCGTCCATGTCTAGAATAATGGGAATACTGGGTCAGAGGTGATCGCGCTCGGCTTGATTTGAATCTACGATCTATGAATAAATGAATCAAATGCATGAAAGAAGTCCGTTTTGTAAAACGGATTCGTGATGTGTATGAGCAGACAGACTTCTGCCCTCGGGTTCTTAGAGGCCATACCCTTAGAAGCTATCCCCTGGGGGGCACCTCGTAATTGGGGATGAGATGCTTCCAGTATGGTGGTTGGATCTCGCCAATCCGGTGGGTACACAAATATTTGGGGGGGGAGGTAGGCTCCTCCCCATCGATGAAGGGACATACTTCCTTCGTGGAGGGTTGTACCGTGGTCGGTGACGGTCATTAGGATTCAACCACAGTTCCCTTTAATTGCTTTTCGGTGGTCCGGTCATTCAGTGTCGATGGATAATCTGTGTGCCTGTATGTCAGGTTGGAGAGTCTGTTCTATGACTTACCCTCAGAAGCCACTGCACCCTTCCTTTCATTATAAAGTGGAACACGAGAACAGCAACAAGTTTTTAATCAGTGGCAGTAGTTTTCCCCAAAATTTTTAACGTACTGTATAATGTTATATCTCACAGAGCGTCTTTCATGGCATTGGTATACAATATTTACGAAACATTAAGTTTTGGAGTCAATTTAGTACTTTTACTGAATTTGTATTATTTATTTTTTTCTCTTTTGCATGTTTTCTGGCGATTCATTCCTGGCATTTGGGTAATTTTACTAGAAAATCGAATTTTTGTTTTATACACATGCTTTCACATTCGGTTGAATTAAAGATCTGACCTAAAACTTCACTTTTTGTCAGAAAACCGCATAATAAATTTTATATATTTCATATATTTATATTTCTGAATTTTTATGTTTACATGATTCTGAAATTGCAGAATTGACAGATGGTCAATCCATTCTTGAATTGGATTGATATCTTCTAAGTGCTTATTCTGTAGATTTTGAATCTGAGTGCAGAATTTTAATTTCTAGAACATTAAATTTTGTAATTCTTGTGCTAACTTATATTCAAAAATCTGTGGAGACGAACGTCCTCTATATTTTCTTTCTTTTTTTTTTCAACTTGGATGTAAAGGTTGCATACTTTTAATTTGATCTTATGATTGAATCATCTAGCTAAGAGCATTTTATGAGTCATCTTTGTCACAAACAGTAAGACTCAAATTTTCCAAAAATATTTTTATTTCCAGTGGTCTAAAATATAAAGATTCCTCAAACTATCGAATCCAAATTTTTTAACGATCAAAATATTTCCACTATATTTCGTATATGTAAAAGTAAAAATGTTTTATTATTGAGAAGAAAAGCGAGGGTTTTTTTTCAGCCTTTCTTTATAAACTATACTTTATATTAAATTACGTATTTTTGATCTTCTTCATAAGAAATGA
>JAOUZG010052315.1:1735525-1745627 GCA_026289955.1 Argiope argentata | reverse complement strand
AAAAAAAATATTCACATAAAAATCCTATTCTTTAAGAAGATTAATAAAATATCTAAATACAATTTAAATCAAATTTAGTAAAATAGTCATCTAAATTTTGAAACTTTAGTTCTGAAGAATAGTTTGAATTTTGGCCATCCAGACAGTAGTGTTAAATCGTCAGATATAAAGAAGTAACTGTTTTTATAAATCCTGGAGTTAAAGAAAAGTTTTCAAAATTAAATCTCTGTACAAAAGTATGGCTGTAATAATAATTTCATTAATTTGAAATAAAGCAAATATAAAGTAATTTCAGCCTTCTATCTTAAAGAAATTTCTTTTCTTCTGAATTCAATATCTTTTAATAATCGAGCTCTGAGGGAAGAATTTAATCCTGAATAACTTCTCTGTCAATAATTTTTACCATCTGGAGGAAAATACTTTGCCTTATTTATTTTTTTGCTCTATTGGTTCTTTGAATACTCCAAAAATATTTAAACTTGATAAATATAAATAAATGACGCAAAGTATACTAAATATATTGGATAATATTTCAAAAATATTGTTTTCTGAAACAGAGCATTTTATCTCGTGCTTTGTTTCAGTTTTGAATAATGTATGCTTTCAAAGGCGACAATAAATTCAATATACAGTGAACAAAATTACCCTTTTTATTTACTGTTTCATAATGGATAGGATTTGAACTATCAAAAATATAGCAGATTCTAAATTTTCTATTGTATTTATTTTGGAGAAACTTGACTTATATAAATGTATTTTTTGTCTTAAGAAGTAAATCAAATTAAATAATCCTATATAAAAGGTTTAGATATAAATTGCTTTATATACTCTATTTTTTGCCCTCCATTGTTATAAACATATCAAAGAAAAATATAAAAATTGAAACTGAAAATATAAAGAAAATTTGAGCAGAAATACCTTCTATAAACTCACTTATTGAATCAAGTAGGATAAGTAAATATGAATTCCTTGGATTTTTAATATTCAATCAAGAGTATTCAAATAAATCAGAAAAATAATAAAAATAAAGACTTATTACATTAGATTATTAAATTTTAAAACTAGTCCATGCTATTTTAACTATATTTTGGGCTATTAGGAGTGTTTCGGAACGTTATGTAGGTACAAGAGCTATTGAGATGCAGAAAATGTCAAATCGGATAAAAATACGAGATTTTCCTAAGCTGTAAAACATCCTTAACCAATAGGGGAAAAATTCGTGTTACAAGTTAAATCAAGGAAGTAAAAGGAAGTAAAGAGAAAGGTTCTAAAGGGGACAAAAGACTTTATTAGACGCTTTTGGGAATTTAATTAATGAAATGACATTTTTATGCATATATATTAAAATATTAGTATGCCAAATTTCTTAAAAAATATTTTTAAACAAAATATCTATGTATATATATTTAAAACGATTTAAATGCATAGTTAAAATTTCAAAACAATTCCTCAAGACTTAATTTTTTTCTTTTTTTCTTATTACCTAAATAAGGAAAAAAAAGAAATCTCCCAAATTTTTCTGAAATGAAAATGGTAAGATTTTATAAATAAGATAAAATATTAAATAATAATATTTTAGAAATATTCGTACGCACACTCATTGATTTCTCATACGAATTTTACACTTTTCAGAACCAAAATGGACTTTTAATAAACTAAAAATAATAAAAACATAAAATGCATATCCCATTTTTTAAGGTTTGACAGAAGTCTTTATTATCGGTTTCATTTAATTTCTTCAATAATTAAGACGCTTTGATCTGGAACGTTTCAAAGATATTTAAATCTAAATACAATATCATTTTGTGAAAAATATTTAAGATGTACTTTTTTTCCTGTTTAATCTTTCAGATATTTATTATATTTAAAAATACATTTTTTTATTATTATTTTAGTTGAATATAAAAATATATTTAAGTGATGAAACGATGCAAATAAATTTAGACATGTTCGACCATTTTTGCTTATTTCAAGGTCTGATGGGCACTTGAATTTTTTTTATATTAAATGTATGTAAAACAATGTAATAATTCATTTAAATATAAAAGTTTTTATTTTATTTTTTTGTATGTTGAGCTTACGAAAAATATTTTAATTTTCAAACGGACCGCCTCTAAATGGGACCGATGGCCATATTTTACACCTCCTTCAATCCTTGAATTGCGAATACTCCCAAAATGCGATCACGCACACGCACGCGCGCGCACACACACAGTATGTATGTATGTATATTGTAAAATTAATTTAAACACTAATTTTATTTTTACATTTTTATTTTAATTTAAATATACTAACTTCATTCTAAAAAAATATTCTCTTTTTACCTGATCCATTCCACTTGTTCTAGTTAATTAAATCAACAGAACCTTTGTAAAATTGCTGAATTGGCTAAAAGCTGACTAGTTCCCACACTCCGGATGAAGGGATAAAAATCGTCCTGCGGAACACATTCCATTATAAGATCCTTATGTTTCCTTTGCGCGCGATGCGCATGCAATTGACATTCGTCAGAGATTCGTGTTAAAATCTAAAAGTATATATTCATAGTGATAAAAGTTTCATCAGCTTTTTTACATTCCGTGTTGTGTCGTTTTGTATGATGCTAGTCGCTTTTGCTTGTACATATGCCTTCTTTTAGTGCTGGAATAAAATGAACTGAAAACTTCAAAGTGTCAACTATGTGTTCAAAACTGCATTTTGCTTTCAACGAATAATAATATATTATACACACACATACTTAATATAAATAATATCTCCCTGTCTATCAATGAAATGATTTAAGCTATATGGTTGATATTTTATATGCGGATTTTTCTGAACACTTAAGGATACCTACAAATTTCGAACACAAATCTTTTCAGAGGAAATTTGTTTAACTATGCAAAATAAATGCCTGAATAAATTTTGATGCACTGGCTTACAATTTAAACTGCAGATTATTAACCTTTGAACTAAATCTATCAAAAAGACGACTGTGTTGGCCTTTGCTTTTGTATGTATGTAAACCTTAACCTATGTATGTAACCCGACTTAAAAATGGAATCTGGTCTGATTTTATGACTACAGTTTGAAATAGTTGGCCTTTGAAAACTAATCAAATTATATTTTAGTAGACAAAATTGCATATGTTTGATTTTTGGTTAGTTGAGTAATATAAACGCATGGCATGGAATGATTGTCCAAAAAATGTTGCCAAAAATCTCATAATAGACGAAGTAAAATAGATGTTGGATTTACTCTAAACGTTTATGTTTCAATATTATTCTTCGCCATTGTTATACATTAAATTCTACTTTAAACAAGATGTTAAATTTAATATGGGGAGATTACGGATAAGATTTCTTTTATCTTTCATATCTTTCAGAGAGATCAACTAATTTTTTTCTTCAATTTACTGAATGTAGCATATTTTAAAATTTTCGGCAGATGCGGAGTGCTCTAGGTCAAAATTCGCAATGTGAGGTCCAGTAGCCGTGCAAAATGAACACTAGACAAAAGTGACACTTCAGTCCGATGGTTGTTATCTGGCTTATATAACTTCCCCCACATATACTCCCACCAATCAGGCGGTGGTTAGACGGACGATACAATTACACCAATTTCATGGCGAGCGTGTTTGAGAGTTTGATGGTGATACTAGCTGTTGTATTTAATCCACCTTGCAACTTTTGTTGCCGATAGATGGCGCCACAACTGTTGAAGGTTGATTATTCAAGGTCGTCGAATTACCATTGCGGCTTATGAAATATTCATCACAGATTATCCATACATTATCAGCTAGATAAAGTTTTGTTCAGTGAATCAAATAAATTATCCTTATACTTTTGCGTCTAATTGTTCACTGACGGTATTTATCGAATAAAAATCTTTCAGGCATTGAGCAAGTTTTCATTTTACGTGATCCCAAATAATCAAAAGTTTTATAATAAAATATAAGCAATGCTTTCTCAGCGAGTCAATTTATAAAATATTATTTTTAATATTCTTCGTATGATGTACTTTTCCCTTCGAAAATAGGGCAAATTTTCTTGTTCAAAATTTTATTGAAAATCTAAAATATTGGCGCATAAACGAAATACTAACTTTCATCTATTTCAAAAAAAGTTTTAATTTATATTTCTTATTGACAGAGTCATATTTTTCGAAATTACATTTTTGGAAACATGAAGATTTGGCCTAAATCTCGATTTAGAATATTTTGATGATTACAATGCTGAATACTTAGCTTATTAGGTTTTTTAAAATTTCTAATATACCATTTAATAACTAAGTATATTTAAAAAATATCAAAATGTGTGTATATTCAAATTTTACTAAACATGTCTTTTATTTTGGAAAGTAAACTGTTTAAGGGTAATAATTGATATTACCTTTATGTGAAACAATTATTCCAAGATAATTTATTTTTGATTCTATTATGCAGCTTAGAGGTGAAAAATTAAGGTTCTGTATTAAAGAGCAGATCAAGACTTACTAGAGTTAAATAAGAGATGGTATATGCCCAGTTCTATTTGTATGGCATTGAAGGAAATGACGTCAATTTTATCGAAATCCAATTAAGTTACTTTAATGATTTTGTTTGCAATAAAAATATAAGAAAACTAATTGTGATGAATAAAAAAAATAAACTACCGCGAAAGAAAGAATTTCAAGTACAGGTCTTCACTGTATTAAATTTATTATTGTTAATAAATTAACTAACTTAATATGCAAGCGTTAAGTTATTGTTTAATGTATAATCACTGAAAATAGTAAATATTTTCTTCTATGCTGGCTTATTTTTAATATTACTTATGCGCATATATTTCATATTAATGCACTTTCAAAAGATTAAATTGACTCGTAACATCTAAAAGCTGTTAATTAAATCAATTCTTTCTGATTTGTATCTATTGAAACTTCGTAATGCAATTATCCATTGTACATGTTTTATGCATAATCATAAGATGAATTAAATCAAGTTCTTTGGATAAATAATTTCTTCTCGTCTAGACGAAATAAGATTTGTATAAATTTATATTCATTGTTGATTTAGGTATATATTTCTTCATTATTATTTTATCTTATACTCAGTTCGGAGTTAAAGATGCCTTCATTTGAAATATTTATATTATCTCATAGGATAAACCGTCAATCAATGATGTTTTTCTTAAGACATGTATTTTCACCCCCTTTAATACTCATTCAGTGCAGCAAATTTATTATGAATGAAAACACTTAATCGAGAAATGTTTACCATTAAGTATCATTTTCAGTTAGTTAAGACATTTCCAAACTGTTGCAGTTTTAAATTTAACACGTAACATTTAAATCAATAAATTAGTTATTTTATAAATATAAAGTATTGATGTATTTTGACAAAAATATTAAATTATCTCCTCTTTTATTATTAATATAGAAAGCATTGTTAAATTCCTTATTCAACGTGCTTTATAAGCATGAACTAACAAATTGGTTTCGATTTTACCCACATCTGACTAACATTTCATATAATTGTATTTAAAAGAAAATTAGGCCTAAAAAACCACAATAATATTAAAATTGCCTTTTTAAAATTATATAGTAATAACTGTTACTTTTTTTTATCTTACTACCTTATCAGGTGGTGTTTCTAATCAGCTTATGTATCATTAAACCACCTTGTTCTAATGCGCAATACCTCGTACAGGATAACCACTAAAGTACTTTATCTACTTATCCTGCATTAATTTGAGAACATTGACAGCTATTGAAATAAACTTGATATACCGGTATAGAAAGATAACAATGTTTTTCCCCTCTTTTTTTGCGTCCATTTAACCCTCCTTTTTTGAGTGCGATTTCTTTAATGTGAGCTGTAGAAACAGTGATCACATACAATTTTAGTCACATTTTTATTAACATGTAGATATGGGACGCAGAAACATAAAGCAAAAATACGAAAGACACACAAAACTATCCCATCATCTTCCCATTTAGTAAGTCTCAGGCTCAGATTGACCTCTCATCTCTCCATTCGTCAGTCCTAGACAGACTTTTCTTCACCCTCGGACTTGCTTCTCTTCCTTGCTCTTCAACTCATCTCTCAACGCGCTCTGCAAGAAGGGTTGCTATATGAGGTGAGAAGGTTGCCAAAGTTAGCAGGCGTTACAGTCCTATATGTGAGTAGTTACATGGACATCTGTTGGCAAATAAGACTCAATAACGGGACAAGACGCAAGGTAAAAAAACAATAACAAAATTGTAGAACTTTTTCGAATTTGTGTGAAAAGCCTATTTGAATGAAATGTTGAGCTATTGACAATGCTTGCATCAGGAAAGCCTTACAAATAAAATAGAGAAATTATTCACTAATAGATTTCTTTTTAGTTTTCGAATTACTCTACCCCATTTTTTGTGAACGTTTATTGTTTAAAAGAATGGTTTTTGCGATTTTGTTACTGACTTTCTGCTCCCTGTATTTTGTAACAATTTCAAGAAAAGCATACTAACTCCTTTATTTGCCACCTGATGACGCTATAACACATTACACCGTACTGAGCATGTCACTTACTATGTCAAGCCACCAATTTTGTGGTAATCGTTTTCGCCACTCTCAAGCTAATGCGAGGTAGAAGAACTTTAGTAAATACCTTGTTTATAAGAGTTAATTATTAAAGAAGGAAACTAACAAGTAACCAATTGTAAGTAATTATTAAATGTATGTGTTTAAGGTGAGAGAAATCTTTCAATGACTTTGGATGGTAGATTGGGATTCCAGTGGTCAGGTGGTCAGCTTGGAACCGGTAGGGACTCAAGTTCGATACCCAATTCCGCTGAAGAAGCGCCGTGTAAGAGGGTCTGTCACATTATATCCATAAGGGTCAAACGTCCTTCCCCTTAAGTGATGTAGTGTGGCCAGCTCAAATGCCGTGCTCTCACCGCAGTTCAAAATTATGAGGTCCGTCCCAAAAATGGATCTAGTGTCGTTTTACAAAGTGATGTTAATGTAAGTAAACTAAACTTGGGAGTAAGATTTCACTTTCAACCCCAAAATTTTAGTCTTAAGAGGGTTTTTATGATTTCATTCGGTTTGTTATTCCTAAATACCCTCGATTTTTCTTAGTTTCTAATTAATTTAAAATATTTTAGTTGTGAAGCTTATTGTTCTTTCCATTCACATGCGAATGTGATAACTGTTCAATAACTGCAAATTAGTTTTGTCATTAAACTTATTTAGTTTTATATTTGAATGTCTGAAACTTTCCAATTTCAGTAATGTGTACAAAATACGAAATACTTCAATGCATAGTGCGATCAATAAACTATTTGCAAAAAGTTAAAAATAATAGTGTATCATGTGACAAACTTTTCTTAACTAGAACCATGTGGATGTGAATTAGAAATTAATTGCAATGATTACTGACTCAAAAAGCAACATTTTGAATAAATACTTTTTTTCCGCACATTGAGACGAATAGTTACTGTTATTATTTGACACCTTATCTTGGAGAAGTCATTACAGTTCATTTCGTTACCCGGGAACTAAAAAGAGGGTCATTTCATCTCGCAAACATTTCACTTTTCATTAACTTTTATATATTCATTTTTGCTTGAGGTTTAGTTTTTTGCTGTCGTTTGAACCAGCGTGATAAGAAAATTCCATTAGAATAATTTTTTAGTCAGTTTTTTTATGAGCATTATTATAGAGTATTTTAAAACTTTGTCCTTAGCAATGAAAACTGATTAATAAATTTTGTTTCTTCTGTTTGGAATGAAATTAGAATAGTTTTTGAAATTTTATTGGTTAATGCATCCATTTCGGCAGAATTTATTTGATCTTTCTTTTCTATTCTCTGATTTTTAATAAAACTTCAGAGATTCTATTTGATTATTACTATTCTATTCTTTTATTACATTACAACAACTGAATGGGCTTACAAAATTTATCCATTAGTTAGAATTACCCATTAGTTAATTTAGTTAAAATGTTTCATTTCTTATCTCAGTGGAAAAAATATAACAATGGAAATGTGCCGTTGTATATCAATGCACTTCATGCCAGATTATGGTTGTGTTTTTGAAATGTGGTGTTTGGCGTCAACAAAAATCCGTAGGCGAAAAATAAAATTATCTTCATGAGCATCTAAAAAATTCAGCTTTTAATAACGTGTTTCCATTACATTTACAAAAGCTCCAAATTAAAAGAAATAATAATAAGTTAAGGACTACAACAAATAAAACCTAGAAAAATATCATTTTGAGCACGTGATTATATGAAATGAAATAAATAGGAAATGGGATATTTTTTTTAAAAACACTAAATGCGGGATAAAGTTTTTTGGATCGTTTGCAATACTAAAGTGACTCCTTCGATGAAACCATTAAAATGAATAAAAATACAATTTAATTCGCACGAGCACGTGATGCTTGGCCGTTCAAGAAATTATTTTCTGACATGATACATTGAAATATCTATAGCAGATTCCATTTTAATCTTTTTTAAGTTCTGCCTTCTTCATTGTTATCATGGTCTGAATCACTAAATTTTTCTGAATGAACTATCACTAAAATTTTTTGAAAAACTAAGACTTTCAATTCTTTCTATTATAATATATTGTTACAAACGGGCGAGCGGGCACGAAAATTCGCCAAAGATGGCGACATTTAGAGAGACGCCTAGCGCCAACTTGGTTGGTTTGGAGAAAGGAATAGTCTAGTAGCCGCTGGATTGCGCGCGTTGTTTTGAGAATTTTCATGAGATTCGGTGCACGCGCTTCTTCGGCTATATAAGGACGAGTAGTCGTAGTGAGTCAGTTAGTCGAGAGTTTGCTCTGAAATGAAAAGCGTCTCGCTGGACTAAAGGATTAGTGAGCTGTGTTTGCGTTTGCTGTTAACGCTGTGTTATTGAGCTCTTTGTGATTTACTGTTGCTGTGCTATACTATAGCTGTTTATCAAACTGTGTTTATTGTGCGTAAGACTTGCATTTACGCTGTAAGTGACTGTTGACTGCTGGATTGTATTTATCTGAAATTGTTACTCCATCAATTATCCTGTATTTACTTGTAAATAAATTTGTTTGTGCTGTCCTCAAATAAAGTCCCTTCAATCCGAACCCGCTACGCTAAAAACGTAACAATATTAATATTTTGAAACCTACTAACATTTAAAATATCTTTTATGCATGCATGTACTGACTTCCTTTAAACTAAATCAATCATTTTCATGCTTAAGTTTGAAATAACTGCTGTTTCTTAGCTTCCGCATAACATTCATCACGAGTCGTTTTACAAATTTTGTACTGGATAATGATGGGTATCGATCTCCATTGTTTTTTCTTAGTATTTTTGAACATATATATGTACTTGCTTGGGTATGTTTTGAGTGTTCAGGGAGGATACGACATTACGAAGAAGTATTCCTTTGTAATTCTTTTATGTACTATTGATCTGGATACAAGACTTCCAATCGCTGCTATGAGAAAAGTTCTGACTCTGGTAGCTATCAGCGTCCTGACATTTACATACAGATAATAGATATCAGTTGCTGCGTGTATTGATCTTTTGTAGTTTCCCATCCAGTAATTGATCCTTTAAAGATATTCAAAGCTCGCATTCAGTATCCGTACCACTTGGAACATTGAATGGCTTTGCCTTGGATTGGAACTAACTAGTATCCACCCACACAACAAGGACCATTGTAATTGTTCAATCACATCAAAAAATAGTCCTGAAAAATTATCTACTCGATCTCCCCTTTACAAGAAGCAGTTTGTTAATCTTGTTTTTAAATATACTCACTATCAGATGATAGCAGATTCATTGATTGGTATTGTAATGTCGCATCGTGTTTTAAGTTTTACTGCGTAGTTTTATTAGGATGTATTTCTTCTTAAGCTTGTGAATTACTCTTCTTGTTTGTGTTTTTTTTTATTTGAAGAAAAATTTGTATTTGATATGGATTTTCGAACATACAAGGAGTATTTCAGTGTTATGAAATTTTGTTTGCATCACTAGAAATTTAATAATATTACTAGAAATGGATTTTCGAACATATAAGAAGTATTTCCTTTTTATGAAAGTAACACTGAACACTTGTTTTGTTCAGCACCCTTTGTTGGCGTTTTGTTCAGCACCCTTTGTT
>JAOUZG010052315.1:1667018-1692571 GCA_026289955.1 Argiope argentata | reverse complement strand
ATATATATATATATATATATATATATATATATATATAATATGTTGATTAAAACACAGTGTTTACAATTTATGTGAAATTTCATATTATCCATTACCTCCGTAAATTGTTATTTGCATTATTCGGCAGCGTCTTGCGTATAGTGTTATTACAATTGTGTAAACCTAATGTAAACATGGCGAGTATTAACGAATTTTATAAAGAAAAAAATAAAAATTACATACCAAAAACGTCAATTTACTTTATCCATCTAAATAATGAAGTGTCCTCTTAAGTCTTTAGATAAATTTCGCGATCCTAATTCCATACATTTAAAACATTGTTTCTTCTAATTTATGAAAAACGGCAATGCAACATAAAGACTCTCTCTCTCTCTCTGCGTGTGTGTGTGTGTGTATGTCTTTCTCTCTCTGTGTGTATATTTGACTTTCTGTCGGTACCTATACCTCTCTGTTGGTATGTCACTGTCCCGCTTGATTTTGTGTGATACACTAAATATCTTTTTAAATAAAAAAAACGTAAATGATGTCAATATATTGCGGATAAAATTTGGTTCTACACTATTTTTTTTCTTTATTTTGAATTATTTCCATCAATACATGTCTTTCCAGCACTAAAATTTAAAAAGTTTCCTAGTTTTATCAAAAAAATTATTCCTTTTTAATTGATTTTTTGCATTGTTATAAACTAATGAGAAAAGATACTGTTTAGTGTCAGAAAAGTTTACTTGAGAAATGACAATTTGCTTTTACTGCTAATAAAAAGATTCTGTTAAAAGGTATAAAATTTACAATTACATTTTCAATGATATTAAGATGTTAATATTTAATTACATTAAGAATTATATGTAGAATGCCAATTGGTATTTGTTTGTTTAATAGTGTTTGAGATAAATCGCTAAAAATTAAACCAGCCTTTCTAAATTGCCAACCATCTTGGCAAAAACTCGCATCATGCATATAATGGAGTTTGGCGATATTAGTTTATTTTAGAAAACGACAAGTGATCCAGAAGATTAAAAAAATAAACAAAACATTTTAAATTATTATAAATTCTGATAGAAAATTAAATAAATTTTATTTAAAATGTTTATTAGCGTACTAAAGAAAATAGTTAGAATCATCTTTCATTTAATTTTGGGGTCAATTGTTGGTTGAAACTTAGTGATTCCACGTGCAATAAATTATATTTTATTTTCCACTTAGTATTTACTAAAATTAAATTTTGGAAGAAATATAATTTGGTTTTTTTAATGATAATGCATAGGAGTGCAAGTATTCAGCAATTAACAGTTAGAGAAATGAGAAAAAAAAAACAATTATAAAATTTTATCTTTACAATCATGATTAAGACAAGTTAAATTAACGAGTTTTTATTATTTATGACTGTATGTTCACATAAAGGATTTAAAGATTAATTTATTTGAGAGATATTTTTTCCTGTTTTCATTTGAATTAAGTACATTTATTTTGATGAAAAAAACAACACAACTTACTTTTAAAGATAAGCCTATCGCAAGAAAGCTCATATATCATGGAATTCTTAAACATTAGAAATACGTTTGTATTTAAAAAATGTATTGCATAATCATCAAAAAAGTTAATCGCGTGCTGGTAAAAATTTTTTTTGCTTGTTATTACTTGCATAAATCTAGAATGATGTAAATTTTCTTGAGGAAACTAATCTTACGATTTGAAAAATAGCGATGTGAATTATTTATTAGGCCTGGAATCTTATCTTTTAGAATAAAAAAAAACTGGAGAAAATAATTGGAAGCAAGTGTTTGAAAAAATAAGAACTTGTAATTATATAGATTGGAATAAAAAAATGGTGATGAATATCATTTCCGTGATTTAGTTCTTTAGTGGATCGCAAATTTTTCTAAATTTTTGGAAACACTTTTTTTAAAATTTTATAATAGCTGTTATTAAAAAATCATCATACGTTTAAAAAATAATTATTTCAACATTTAAATCCATTTTGTTTTGAAATAATTTTCAAAGCTTTTTTTTTTCGAATTTCTTTCTAAGCATAGTCATACAAATAACATTAATGAAATAACAAAAAATGTAATATTTTAAAGTATAAATGCCTTATAATGATAAATGAAGTCAAAATTCTTAATGGTCATAAATTTATTATAATTCCAATTTCATTTTAAAGCAGAAAAATAATTTGAAGCATTTTGATAAAAAGCTGTTAATTTATTCATTAAATGGTCTTGATAAATTTCACATTGTATATTTTAATTAAATTAATTAGTTGTTTTGAACATCTTTGTCGGATAATTTCTTTAAAATAGTTAAATATCCACTTTTATATCGTAGAAAAAATTAATATTTTTATTTCTCTATATAATATTTGTTTTATTAATCATTAATAAGGCGCAAAATGTATTTTTATTATATTTTTATCATTTAATCTTTTCTTTACTTGTAATAAAGCACAATGTGTGTGTGTGTGTCTGTCTGTTGGCGATGTACAGGACAGACCGTTCGACCTACAGCTACCAAATTCGGTATATGTATACCTTGGGTGCCGGGAATGTGCACCTGAAGCCTTTTTTTGAAATTTTAATTAATTACAAAAATAAGCCAAATTTTGAAGTTTTTCCGCTATAACTTCCGAAAATATTACAGTACAAAATTGATTTTTGCATCAAGTTAAAGCTCAAAAATTTAGCTTTTTAGTGCTACTAATGTTTTGACCTATAAATTAAAACTCTATTTTTAATGATTTTTTCAACATTTAATTTAATTGTTTTTTTTTTCAACAATTTATTTCGCATAAAATAAAATAAAAACAAAATTTTATCTTCTCGAAGATCTAAAAAATAATCAGCTTTTAATAAAATGTTATCATCATATTTTCAGAAGTTCTGATTAAAAAAGTTAATTGCTACCAAAAATTAAACAGAAAATACAATTTTCATCACGTGATTACATGAAATGAATCAAATAGGAAATAGGATATTTTTTTAAACAATAAATACAAGAGAAAATTTTTCTTGATCGTTTGCAATATCAAAATTATTAATTCCATTAAAGAATTAAAGTAAATAAAAATGCAAAGTAAAAATATATTATGAAAATGCGACAGTTAGAACTGAAAAAGAATTTTTAGAAAAGCACCAAACGATAATCTTCTGAGAGCGAGATTAATTATTAAAAAGCAAGAAATCTTAAACGAAATTGAAAATGACGTCATTTCGAAGAAACGACGAACAAAAAGCAATTGATAATAAGCAGAAGTAAAATATTTTTCTATTCGTGATTTTTAAATTTTTTTTTAAAACAATAGGATATGTTTTGAAATGTTACTTTTACTTATGTGAAGAAGATATATTGTGCAAATCAAAGATTTTGCCTACGTGATTGTAATTTTTCTCCGCATTTTAATGAATCATGCCAAATAAAAACACATATGTCTTCAACGAACCATACGTAATATTACAGCTATACTGATAAAAGTAGGTCAGCTATTTGAAAAAGCATCTTCTTTCAAACAAGCTCACATAATAATTAACAATGCAAAATTTGTAAAAGCATATAAAACTATTTTCACCCGCATATTTCGGAGACATCAAAACTTTCTAATCAAAAAAATATCATTTTCTCAAATGAGAAAAAATAAATCCACTATCATTCCAAATTAAAAATATAAAAATGTCATTTTTGCCACGTGTCTGCATAAAATGAAACAAATATGAAACATGATATTTTTGAAAAAAAAATTCAATTAAACGTCTTCTATGATATTTTAAAATACATGTAATGCTAATTCAACTAAACAGTTTTATTTAA
Organism: Argiope argentata; assembly: GCA_026289955.1. Taxonomy (NCBI): domain Eukaryota; kingdom Metazoa; phylum Arthropoda; class Arachnida; order Araneae; family Araneidae; genus Argiope; species Argiope argentata. Next base: position 1,688,770 of record JAOUZG010052315.1, on the reverse strand, counting down.
GTACAAATATGGCTTAACATCTATCTACAAGGCATCCTCTGTAATCGGAGCCCAGCATCTAATTTCTTAATTTTTTTGGGAGAGACATATATCTCTTAACAAATGGTCTAAGTGAAGTATATAATTAGTAGATTGGGGGAAAAATGCTGATGAATTAAATTTTTACATATATGTTCTGCTCTGGGAATCATATTTAACAAAATATTCTAGAGACAATAAGTCCTTAAAATAAAAATGTGGCACTCTAATCAACTAAATCAATCATCAAAGCTGACTGATCTATGAAAACTTCAATATAACTATTTAATAATAACTGGCGATTTTAGATCATTTTATTGACTATCTTAAAGAACACAATAAGAATTTCTCAAGAGTAATTGGTTTAGATTATAAAAATGATGATTGTTCTAAACTCGCTATATTCAGAACTGAATAAATCAGCCAGATTTGAACGCAGAAGATAAGATTATTTATTTAGAAGTTGAAATATTAAGAATATTTTACAAATATGAATCTATAAGACCAAAGGAATTTAAATAATTTTTTGAAATATATTTATAAACCTAAAAAATTTTATTATTGAGAGCATTTATATACATTTAAAAATAAAATTAAAAACTGAATGTTTCATTTAATCTGTGAAATGTTTGCTGAATAATTCCTTGAGATATTAAAAATTATTAAAAAATTATAATGTTTCAATTTCTGTAGTGAACATAAAATTTCAATGTCGGAATACTCTACTTTCAGTTCTTAGTTTTATTTAAAGACATGTTTGGATTGCGTAAAGAGGTCTTTATATTAAGTACAATTCCATAATTTCCACTTTAATTTAAAACTGAATTTTGCGTGCACTGATAGAAAATCAGAGAGAGATGTGGAGTTCAAAGATCAGGACTGCGTAAGGCCTACATAATAGTATAAGTGGATTACATGATTATCGAAATTTGAAGCTTAAAATTATTTTGCTGAATAATTTATTATGAGACCAAGTTATAAGAAAAAATTGATTGAACCTTTTAGTCGGCATTAATATTGGCGAATCTGCTGGCGCCAAAGGCGGCTAGTGAATAATAAATTATCTTGTTTGTTTCCTTCATTAAAATTTAGAAAAAATTGAATTTTTTAATCATTTTTTTTTCATTTGAAATGTATTGTATTTTAAAAATATTTCTTGTAATTCTTAAGATAAGACATCATTAATATTTTTATAGATTAATCAATCAATCAATCGATTAACTAAATAAAATTTTAATTCCAGATACGGAATTCTCATACAGAATTAATAAAAAAATCATTTCAAGTCATAAATTTCAGAAAAATTATATTTAAGAATTCGTCATATTTTTGGTTATCAACTAACGTTCAACATTTGAAAAAAAAATTAAATAAAAAATTAATACATTTTTATACAATAATAAAATAAATCTTATCTCCAATTTTTTTTCTTCATATTATATATTTTTTCTTTTATTTTTCTATCTAACATTTCTATAAGTATATTTTATGTACAAATTTCAATGAAATGAAATCTACACGAATCCTTGGTTGAATCGTCGAAACAGTAATCTACATCAGTATTTGTAGCTGCATCTATTGTTGATCTATTAACAAACGTTTTGCCTTATTGAATTTCATATCTCTTTCTTTAACCAATTGGAAATTTTTGACCCCTTAGGTGATGTGAGGGGGCACTGAGTTCAACCATTCAGTTTGCGTAACTGTTTGTTCTCTATATCAATTAAGATTTTCAAAGAATTCAACGTTTGTTCACGTATTTTGATTTAACGTAATTCATGTTCACTCAATTCTATCTCGATAAAACATTCGCTGTCCACGCCCATATCAATAGACATGGACCACTTAAACAAATATAATAATTGCATAAATCAAATATCATATATTAATTATGCATGACATTTGAATTACGTGTTTCTATCAATTGAATTAAAAATATGTTGACCGAAAAACTACTCTAAAAATTTCTTTGTTATTTCAAACTATTCACTACGTTATGCGCATGTTAATTCAAATGCAATGAAATCAATTTTGTGTTATTATTTGGTAAAAATGATCAATAAAATTCAAACAAAATTCTAACTCACTAAAGAATTTGGAATGCAAAATATTTTTTGAAGAAAAACTAAATTCTATCTACTTTATTAAAATAATTTTTTCTTTCTCATTAACGCAATTTACTGGGAGAAAATATTGTTATCATTAAAATATTCAACTCGAGATTCTGACGAATCATCGCACTTATTGAAATTTTGACGTATCAACACAAATATTGAAATTTTTGACATATCAACACACACATTTAAATTTTAACGAATCCTCACACACATTTAAATTTTAACGAATCCTCACACACATTGAAATTTTGACGAATCATCACACGCAATGAAACTGCCCGTCCATCAAAATCTCATTTTTGGAATAATGCATCTGCATTCCAGTCCGTCTTTCAGGATTACTCAAAAATACTTTGACCTTTGATTGATAAATTTTAGTATCTATTCTCATAAATCTACAAATTTGCTATTAACAAGCTTTGAGTGATATCAGTTCGCTAAAAATTTAGTCTCTGTAGTTCTCCATGTAGACTTAAATATGAAGAACCGCCATGTTTAAAAACTACCCGTCTTTGAAAAACACATTTTTGCAATTATATTTGTATTCTTGTCAGTGAGCACGATTACTCAAACGTATTTGGACAAATGGATAAAATCCGGCAGTTTTTTCTCAATACGAAATTTGAATTTTTTTTTTCAAGTTTTGAACGAAATAAATATACAGGTAGTGTGTATGTGTAACTGTCTAAGTACAGTTAAACATAACTACGCAGCGGAAAGAACTAGATGAAGAAGAAAATTATCTACTTCTTGTATGTAATCTATAGATTTGTAACACATTTTGTAATGAATGCATGAACGTCTCAATCGAATATTATTCTGTATTATCTCATACATATATATATACACACATATAACCCCAAAACGCAGATGTATTAAAAAAAGTAGCGGAGGATCTGCTAATTAAAATTGTCATTCAGAATCAAAATTCAGTTTCGATAGGTCCGGAAAAGAACGTCTAAAATACATCTGCAATTTCATTTGCTATATTGGGATGTATATACAGGGTGTTTCGGTGAACCGTTTCAGAATTTCTAAGAGGGGTAGGGTACATCCTGACAACTCGAAATCATAGAGCAATGTGCGGTCAGAAATGCTTTCTTGAACCGGTGTTGTACACAGAAGTCCCATAAAGAAAAGAGACAGTAGATGAGAAATTGTTTTAATAATATATGAAACGAAGCAAAAGGTACATGGATTAAAGTAAGTGTTAAAAGTTTCTTTCTCGTGATATAATGCACGCCTAATATCTGCAACGCATGGACATCCGAACATTCTGGAATAGTCCGGGCATGTCTTGAATCTCTCCGGCAGATACTGCTATTCTTGCAACGAGCTCCTCAGGGGTGTCAAAAAGGGTGTCATAAACTAATGATTTTATTTATTTATATAACCCCAGAAATAAAAATCAAGACATAAGTCGGGTGACCGAGTAGGTCAAGACACGGGACTCCCACGTCCAATCCATTGTTGACCAAATGTGACATCCAGGTAGTTACGAATATCTCCGCTATAATGGGCAGAGACTCCACCGTGTTATAACCACATTGTCTGTGCCTCGATGCAGAAATCTCTTCATCTCTCAAAAGTTGTGACAATAATTGCTGAAGAAAAAGCAGGTACGTAGGTTCTATTAGATGACCCAGTTACAGATAAGGTCCGATGAGGGGATCTCCCACAATACCGGCCCATACATTGACCGAAAATCGAATCTCTGCTGTCTGACGTCGTATTGCATGCGGATTCTCGACAGCGCAGATATGGTCGTTATTCGTGTTGATAATTCCTTACCTCATCGGAAGAAGAATGATGCCTCATTGAAAGACAACACTTCAGCAGGAAAAAGGGGATTCGTAGCAGATTTTCCCAGGTACCACTGTGCGAAAGAAATATGAGGTACATAATACAACCGTTTCTGTGTCTGGACAAGCTACACGTGAAACAGATGCATGCCTTCTGCACGGAAAATTCTACGGACGCTGCAATGAGAAACCAAGACTGCGTTTGCTACACTTCATTTACTCATTCTTGGATTCCCCTGTACATGCTGCAGTACATTCTGCTCGGCGAGTGCAGTTCATGTTGTTTTTACCCTGTCCCTATGAGCTCTTTCTAATGAACCTCAGATAACCTCTGGTGCAGTCTTGCAAAGAAGTTATGACTGGGAATACGCCTCGTTGGATATCCTTCCACGTACAAATGCTGTGAGGCTAGCCCACTACAATTTACAGCCCCGTACGTCAGATGCATATCGGCTAACTTTGCTATCGGGTAATCATTTATCCTGCCAACTTGGCGTTCTTGTGCGAAATGGAGATTCCCTGCACGAAAACTCGGACTTGTCGCACAACGCCCTCTACCGCTTCTTGAAAACATTTCTGACCGCCCATGGGTATATGATTTTGGTTCGTCTGGATGTACCCTACACCTCTTAGAAGTTCTGAAACGGTTCGCTGAAACACCCTGTATATGTTCCAACTGCTAAAATTAAACTTTGGAACATTCGTGGAATTTAATAATTTCTAAGGGAATGATTTAATATAGGGAAGCAATATTTTCATCAGAGGGTACTCAAGAAAATTTCCAGGAGACATTTCTCTTGTGATTTTTCAATACGAGACAAAAGTTGTGTCTAGTAAATCTGAAAAATCTTCGAATTTCTGAATGTTTTATCTACATGGACTTTTTCAGAATGTATCTGAAAATTCTTCTCGGATGTCAAAGATATATTTCTTTTTATATATTTTCAGTAAAGTTTCAAATTTAAATTTATTTCTAGAAGAAAGCAAATATTTTCATATATATAAAGGGGATTCAAAGTTTTATTAAAAGAGAAAGGAGCTTAACATCTTGAAAGGGAATTGTATATCTCATATTTCCCGAATTCATCTTTTGAAATGAAAAAAATAAATAACTGTTGTGTCTGTATAGTTAATAAACTACGCAACATATGCTGAAAAACTTCAACTATGAATAGGTGAAGTCTCACTTCAACTATGAAATAGGCAATATTAGCATATTCGATCTGTCTCCGATTCCGATTGTCAGTTCATTAGGATTTACTATGTCTTTCTGAAGAAATGATTTCCATTTCTAGACAGTCGTCTGACTAGGAAATAGTATCTTTTCTTGAAGAAATTCATCTCCCAATTCTGTCAGTTTGCGATAAAATATTTCACTTTTATTTCTGCCGGATAATTTTAGATCCTGTATATATATTACTTTTAAATCGATCGTAGGTGTTACTGAAATGTGAAAGGAATGTTCAGTTTTGAGTTTGAAAAGAAAAAAAAAGATATAGTTTCTTTTCATCATCCTCTCATATTTACCTAGACACGCCTACACGCAATATATGTGTATATTACATAGTGTTCCTGAATCCATGGGCCAGTCTTTAACCCTTTTTAAGGTTGTGGTAAATATCTTACCACCACCTTAAAATATTTTGCAAATATTGTAGCTACAAAACTAACGAGAAACGGGCAAAAGTGTCATGATCAACATGTAATGTTACTTTGTGTTCAGCATCTTGTTATGTTGTTTCACCATAATAATTTAAAATATTGCATTTGGTAATTTACATTGTATTTGGTTTTTCTACTAGTACATCTTAAATTTTTCTACTTAATACATCTTAAATTTTGAAATAACTAATAATAAATAGTTTTACAAAAATCAGATTTACTTGTAAAATTGTTTATATTTCATAATTTTCTATTGAATAAGTCAGCAAAATGTCATTGATGTTTTGGAAAATGGAAAATGTGTTTCCACCCCTGTAATAACTACAGCCCCAACAACGAAATTTTAACAAAAATACTTTTTTGATTATAAATGAGATTCTTTTTTCCAAATATAACGCAAAGTGAAAATTTTGAAAGAAAACCGCTTGTGCCCGTTAAAGGGTTAATGAAAGGTAATATGGTACATATATTAGTACATATAAACAAAGTTTTTTTTTTTTTGTACAACAATGTGAAGTCAAAAAGAAAGTTTTCGAGAAAAAATAATCTAGAAAATAAAAAGAAAGATCTTGTATATATTACAGGAAGTACAAAAATCTGCCACAATCCCTCTCCATATATGTATCGATATATATCGAAAATATATGTCTCAATATATATATATCGATGATACATGTATCGAGCTGGTAGTATCTAGCAAGTGATCGGCGCATTCTTACGAAGGTAATTGGTTTTTTTTAAAAATTTCTAGTTGCAATAGAAAATTTTGCAATGAGCTCCTCATTGGAGTCAGAGTTCCATAGATACATTTTTCCGCAGTGCTTGTAATTACTTATATTTCCTTGTTCAGCCTTTACTTTTCATTTCCAATCCTATATTACTACACAAAACTTCTTCTTTATATATATTGTACTGACCATTAGAGTTTGACCCATGAATTCAGGGGTAACCTGTATATATACGTATAATATGTATGTAATAGTAATCTATTTTAAATTCTAAATAATTTACTAATTATTTTATCCTGATTCACTCCAACATTTTCATTCTAAAATATTCTCTAATTATCTGAGTAAATTCCCTATTTTTTTTCTTTAATGGTCTACATACAATCTATTAAATTGATGTTCTCAGCAATTTCTCACATTCTGAATAAAAGAATAAAAATTCCTTATATCTTCAATTAAATAAAACTTCAAATGAATTGAACTTAATAATGATGATGATTTTATCTACTTTACAACGGAAAGAAGGGGTGCAGTAGCTTCTGAGGGCATGGATCCCTGGACACTCGAGAGCAGAAGTTTGATTTCTAGTTCATATGAGGATGACACTCATACACATTCGCGTGCACAACCCCTTTTTACTATAGCACACATTCACACAATTCATAGTACACACAGTAAGTACACAGTACTTACAGATCTTAAGTACACAGAAGAACAACCACGTCCAGATCATAAAGAAGACGCGCTTCCTCTGTGTCAGGACGCCAGCATTGAACTTAATCAAAATACATTATGCCATAAATATCGCTTACCCTATTCATTTAGAGGTACATAAGTTTCCCTTGCCTAAAACTGTGCACGTGAAAGAAATACCTATAAAATCCCTATAGTAAAACCACTGAAGGAAACATTTTGATCCCCTTTGCACTTGTAATGAAGTGAAATCAAACATCAGTTTTACCATCGCTTCTTATACATAAAATGCATTCCGTGGTGAAATAAATTGAAGTTTTAAAGTTCAAAAAATTATTATATTTGTTACGTAAGTACAACACAGGCACACACATATCCGAATATTTAAGGGCTATGAATTGCCATACATCTCCCCATAATTTTTCAGGCGCCTTTTATATCCATGTGCTTTTTTTCTGCTATTTTTTCTGCCACTTGAATTTAAAAAGTTTCGCTTCTTTCCCTTCAATAAGTCATTCTTAATATAAATACTCTATAATCATCTCTATCATATATACAAAAAAATCATAGGATTTTCCTGTCAATCATCACAAATACTCGCCAAATCTGACATGATACCCCATAAACATTGGTTTTTCGCTTATGCGGGAAAAAAGAAAGCAAGTCTTAATATTATTTTTTCCTTTATGCTTATTTTTTTCATTTTTTTCTCTCAGATTTATTTACATTTTTTAAAATTATATTATAGACGTTCCTTTTTTTTACTTTGCATCTCAGGTTTTTTCACATCTTTCTACAAGGATCTTTAATGGTGCATTATCTCTTCCCATTTTTTGATACCATTTGCCGAAAATTTTGCAATTCTTTTTTTGCAGTCAAAATTAATTTCATCGTATGATGAGCCATTGATTCAACGATCACTCTGTTTCCCATTCTGCTTTGCGTTTTATTTCCAGTTTTAATTTTTATATAGTCGTTTTAACCTCATTTTATACCAACATTTTTTAATGATTTTTGCATTTTAAATGATATTTTGTAGCAATTGATATTTGTTTTAGTTAACTATTAAAAAAAAGCATTAAAGAATTAATTTCATGCATTTACTATTTTTTCTTATTGATTACATCTATACTGGCTTATTCTTTTGACCTGACTTCCTGGTATTAACTCTTCCGTTTTCAAATAAATTTTGAGTGCAATAAACACATTGACTGTAAGATTTTTTTTCGAAATATTAAAATTTCGAAATAAAATTTTTTTGAAAATTTCAGCTTTGATTTTTTACTTCCAAGAATATATTAAAAATAAATTGATCAGACTATAAAAATAAAGTGTTTTGTTCGTTGGCAATATATTCTATTTTTAATTGATTCCTGACATTCTAAAAGAACAAAATTGAGGCATAATATTTTATTGAATCTTAAAGCATCATACAAAATTAAGGATATTTTATATTTAGCAATAGTCTTTGTACAAAGAAAATAAAATTATATATAATATATTTCTGTAGCTGTTTATACCGACTTTATATTTCATGTTTTTCTCTCATTTTGCAAAATAAAACTAAGTTTGCGTTTGTAAAGACATGTAGAAAATTTGTAAAGTACTAGCAGTTCTCACTATATTTTATTTTGCAGACTAAAATAGTTTCAAAGTCATATTTTTGCCTTGTTACCATTTTAATTGCTAATATTTGAACATACCAAATGACATATAATTCGAGACCATGCTTTTAAAATGCATATTATGTCATTTTACAACGATTTTCATTGTTTTAAATTAATTCTTTTCGAAATTTATCTAATATACTGATAATGTTAGATTTAAAATTCAAATTAAATTTTTAAGGCGTTCCAGGTATTATATTAGAAACCAGCAGATAATAATATAATCGAAGATTCAATATGCTGCTTAATTTAAGATTGATCATCAATGAATGATTCTTCCCATACCATTTTTACTCTCTGCTTTATTGATATATTGGAATCTTAAATGTAGTTACTTTATTAATAGTCAATCTAAATGTACACATTTTAACATCTATGAATAAAGAAGCATGTTATTTACACTCATATATTAGTCACCATTATTAACAAATGCAAAATAACAAAATTTTAGAAACAATAGGCTGCTTAATATAGATTGATCAAATGAATCTTTCTACATAGTTTTTATCAAAAATTCGTTTTACTGACATATTGGAGCCTCTACCATAAATATTTTATTAAATAATAAATCTAACTGTTTAATTTTGGAGCATCCATGAAAAAAATTAATAGATGTTTTTATCTCTGTTTCTTCTTTAAAATAAAATTTTATTACACTATCGTTAAATTTATTAATGTATTTCTTATAATTATCTTTTAACATGAAACTATAGATTTTAATTGTAACATCAATTGTAAAACCTGCTTTCTTTCTAAATAGATAGTTCGTAAAATTAGTTACTTATATTTATCAAATTTTTGTTTCTGTTTTTAATTGAATTCAAAATATCAAAAACTAGGAAGTAAATTAAAATGATTATTTTATTTTTTGAAATTATTTTTTTTTATCAAAAAACATATTTTAGGGACAAATGCCATATACTGATTACGGTAATTAACTGCTTGTAGTGGATTCAATTATTTGAAATAGCTTTTATCTGCTACTGGCAAACAATTTTGTTTACGTTTTATTAATTATTAAGTTGCAACAAAAGTAAATATCACAATTCAATTCCTTGATATCAAAGTCAGTTAACGAGAAGACACTCGAATTTTGTTTGCGGTATAAATTAATTCTTTCATTTTCTGACGATTAAATAAGTAATTTTAATGAAATAAACATCTAAATAAGTCTTTCAAGCTTTTTTTCAATTAACTGAGAAAATATTTCTGTAATTATAACAATCTATTAAAAATATTCCAATATGCTAACTTTGACTTAACATATGATTTAATTAGCCTTGTCAGACAACACTCTTACATTCCAAGAATAAAATAAATCATTTTACCTTCCCAATTATTCTAGAATTCATCTCATAATAATTGTTTAGAATTACGTATTTAGGAGCCCTTACGCTATCTCAATCTTCCTAGTAATTTAAGCAAAGAGGTGAGACACATAATACAAGATTTAATTAACCTTTCAGACATCACTCATATTCCAAGAATCAAATCATTCTAACTTTCCTATTATTCCAGAATTCATATTATAATAATTGCTTAGTAATTTAAAATTGAGTAGCCCTTACGCTATCTCAATCTTAGTATGGATTTAAACAAAGAGGTGAGACGTATAACACATGATTTAATTAACCTTTCAGAGATCCTTCTTACATTCCAAGAATTAAATAAATCTTTCTACCTTCCATATTATTCCAGAACTCATCTCATAATAACTGCTTAGAATAAAATATTTAGTAGCCTTTAAGCTATCTCAATCTTCGTAAGAACTTAAGCAAAGAGGTTAGACACATGACTTAATTAACCTTTCAGAAATCCCTCTTACATTCCAAGAATCAAAATCATTATACCATCCCTATTATTCCAGAATTCATCTCATAATAATTGTTTAGAAATACGTATTTAGCCGCCCTTACGCTATTTCAATTTTCATATAGATTTAAGCAAAGAGATGAAACACTTAACACATGATTTAATTAAACTTTCAGACATTACTCTTACTTTCCAAGAATCAATCGTTCTATCTTTCCCTATTATTCCAGAATTCATCTCATAATTAAATATTTAGTAGACCTTACATTATCTCCATCATCGTACAAATTTAAGCAAAGAGGTGAGACACATCACATGATTTAATTAACCTTTCAGAGATCACTCTTATATTCAAAGAATCAAATAAATCATCTTACCATCCCTATTATTCCAGAATTCATCTCATAACAATTGTTTAGAATTGCGTATGTAGTAGCCCTTACGCTATCTCAATCTTCGCATGGATTTAAGCAAAGAAGTGAGACATATTACACATGATTTTATTAAACTTTCAGGCATCATTCGTACATTCCAAGAATAAAAAAAATCATTCTACCACCCCTATTATTACAGAATTCATCTCATAATAATGGTTTAGAATTACATATCTAGAAACCCTTCCGCTATCTCAATCTTCATATAGATTTAGGCAAAGAGGAGAGATACATAACACATGGTTTAATTAACCCTTAAGACATCACTCTTACATTACGTGAATCAAATAAATCATTCTACCTTCCCTATCATTCCAAAATTCATCGCATAATAATGGTTTATAAGCAATTGTTTATTAAGCAAAGAGGTGGGACACATAACACATGATTTAATTCCTCTTTCAGACATCACTCTTACATTCCAAGAATCAAATAAATCATTCTGCCTTCCCTATTATTTCAGAATTCATCTCAGAATTAAATATTTAGTATCCCTTACGCTATCTCGTTCTTCGTACGGATTTAAGCAAAAAAGTGGTGAGACACATAACACATGATTTAATTAGCCTTATCTGACATCACTCTTACATTCCAAGAATCAAGTAAATCATTCTACTTTTCCTATGATTCCAGAATTCTTCTCATAATAATTATATATAAAAACATATTTAGTAACCCTTAAGCTATCTCAATCTTCGTACGGCTTTAAGTAAAGAGGTGAGACACATAACACATGATTTAATTAACCTTTCAGACATCACTCTCGCATTCCAAGAATCAACTTATTCTACTTTCCCTATTATTCCAGAATTCATCTCATAACGATTACTTAGAATTAAATATTTAGTAGCCCTTACGCTATCTCAATCTTTATATGGATTTAAGCAAGAAGGTGAGACACATAACACATGATTTAATTAAACTTTCAGACATCACTCTTGCATTTCAAGAATGAGATCATTCTACCTTCCCTATTATTCCAGAATTCATCTCACAATAATTGTTTAGAATTGCGTATTTAGTAGCACTTACGCTATCTCAATCTTCATATGGATTTAAGCAAAAAGGTGAGACACATAACACATGATTTAATTAAATTTTCAGACACCACTCTTACATTCCAAGAATCAGATCGTTCTATCTTTCTTATTACACCAGAATTCATCTCATAATTAAATAGTTAGTAGACTTTACGCTATCTCAATCTTCGAATTTAAGCAAAGAGGTGAGACACATATCGCATGATTAATTTAACCTTTCAGACATCAGTCTTACATTCCAGGAATCAAATAAATCATCTTACCATCCCTATTATTCCAGAATTCCTCTCATAATAATTGTTTAGAATCGCGTATTTAGTAGCAACTGCGCTATCTCAATCTTCGCATGGATTTAAGCAAAGAGGTGAGACACGTGTTGGAACATATGCTCATTAACTCCCAGAGATTATCCTAAGCACTGGGGACCAATAAATCGTTCCTATACCTCATTTCGGAAGTCAGTAACTGTTGCCGAAAGTAGGATTAGACAATTACGCCAGGGATTATACTCAAATGGATTTTACCCAGTTCCGATACGTCAGAACTTTCCCCAAGTATTTGCTGCTGATATATGAAATCGATTAAGTTAATTAACAACGACTTGTGACGGCGTCAGACACAGAAGTTTGTGAAAGGCGTTTTAGCTTGTTTTGTTTGAGTGGCGCCTATTATTAGCGGGTTGAATGTTTTGAAAATAATTATTATGTACGAAAATCAGTCTTGCCGTGTTGTCTAATATCATTGATCAGGGAATGTGAGTTTTATCATTAAAGAGTTATACTAATGATTTATTAATGGCATGAATTTAGAAATATTTTGGAAAGTGAAATATATTTTTTATTGAAAGCGCTTTTAGAAGATTATGTATTATGATATTAAAGAAAGGCATTATTGTTTAGTGTCTATTAACATAAAATTTTTCTTTAAAAAATTAAAAGTATTAAGTATTATATTCTTGTAACAATGCATATTAGCATGTTGAATATTAGTTGACTAAACAGTAATTCTGCTGACTAATTAATTCGCACCAACATTTTAAATAGATCTTCGTTTCTTTATTACGGTAGAAATATAGAAAAAATTAAGTCAACTGACTTGTTAGATTATCTAAATCGGAAGGTTAAGCTACGCTACAAATATGCTAAATATATGTATTTTAATAGTTAAATCTTAGTAACATTTCACCTTAGAGATTCCATTGAATACCATGTGTTAGATCTTAGAAACATAAACAAAAAAATGTTAATATTGTCTTTTACACCTTGAGTGTCATTTGTTTATTTGTTTGAGAAATTTGGTCTTGGTGATTTTGATGAAAATTCATATTTTGGTTCTTCACATGTTCAAGAATAGAAATATTTATATTATACTTTATCCATCTAGAATAACATTTGTTTATTTATTTTTCTGTCTGCTTGAAAATGATCAAAATTATTACAATATATAAAGAGCGGGATTAATAACATTCAGATTAAGGTTTTGATATAAAAATTCAATTAAGGATGAAATTTTAAGTCTATTCGAAAATAAATGGAAAAAAGTCCAATTGTTTTCCGAATCTTTATTATACTAACAATTCAAATCACGCAACATTAATGTCAAAAAGTACAATAGAGACTTGTAATGAGTAAATATATCCCACGGGAGATATTTACCCTTACCCTGTGAATACGAATGCTAAAATATTATTCTCTTACTTGCCTTTGTGTTCTCAATTATTATTTCCTCATAATTTCTATTGAATCTCCTATTGAAGTGAAATCAATGCTGTAGTCTGTATTGAGGATCCAGTATCTTGGACTCAGTTATCTGATTCCATAGATTTACTGACGCGTATGTTTATCCTTGTTGTAACTTAGCCTTATCATTCAGCATTATCTTTTGTCAAGTTGAAGCTAGCTTCTTGGTGAAATCAAATTCCACCTTCTAATGTGATAGTTATTACTCAATACAGTTTCAAAATTTTTGCTTGCTTACGAGGGGCAACTAGAATTAAACTCTTGTTTGGTTTCAAAAGAAGGCCCTTATTAGCACAAAATGCCCAACATCATGGTTACGATATTAACCGGAATTCAAAATATCGAATAATATTAAAGGCTATGTACAACATCATGTGCAAATAGGGAAGTTAATATCCTGAATTAGTATTTAATATAGTTATATATATTGAATTATATTTCTGTTTAAAACCTCAAAACATTTTGATTTCTTATATCACTATACGGATTAAGTATTTTTTAGAGTAAATAATTCCCAAGATTTCATATTAATGAGTGCAAAGTTTAGGAACATTAATTTTTATTTTCTAAATTAAATTTTATAATTCTGCAATCATTTTTATCGTTTATACAAATATAAATATTCTACAAGGCGATAGATATGTTAATGGACTGACAACTTCAGACGAATATTTGTAGACAACAAGAGAAATAAAATTTGATTAATGGTTATAAAAAAAATGTATAATAGATATAAAATCATGAAACAGGCTATAGCAAACTAGGTTCAGGGGGATAAAATAGAAATAAATGTGCAGGTTTAACAGCAACAATTCAATAATAAAGTATACAATAAAAATTGAAATGAAATCTGCGATGCATACTTCAGTGTATCATTTCGGAACATCATTTCTTGAACGGCCAAGCACCACGTGCTCGTGCAAGCTAAATTATATTTTTTATTCATTTTAACTGTTTCATTGAATGAGTCACTTTGGTATTGCAAACGATCCGAAAAAACTTTGTCTCGCATTTATTTTTTTATAAAAGTATAACTTTTCCTATTTATTTCATTTCATATAATCACGTGCTCAAATGACATTTATTTGCTGTACTCATTAACTTATTTTTTTAATCAGAGCTTTTGTAAATATGATAGCAAAACGTTATTAAAAGCTGATTTTTTGAGGTGCTCGTGCAGATATTAAAATCTTGTTTTTCGTCTACGGATTTTTGTTGACGCCAAAAACCTAATCCTAAAAACAACACGATCATGTTCTGACATGATAATAATTATATGATTATAGTTGTTACTGGACTTATTTCAAAATAGACGTCGACAATTAAGGGATTTTTGTCATTTCATATGGCCACAAAAATCCTTTTTACGTTTCATCGTTTTACATTCGTTTAAAAAATAAATAGTCTACATGCTTTTTATTTTGGCGTAACGATAAAAATTCGCTCTAGAAGATTCAAAATTGTTCTCATTGGCGTCATATAAAAATAACTGAAGTGACCTCCCATAAGGAAATGTAACACATGTTAAAAACAAGGCCAATTTATATTCCGTTCCATGTTTTCTAAAGCGAAATCTAGACACGGTTTTGAAAAAATTCGGTTTCATGTATAAAATATAAGGCAGTGAAAGTTTTAATGCATTTATTTAAGATATTATCATTAAAAAATTGTTATATTTTATGGATATTTTTCTTGTATAAAGTCGCAGGGTATTTATGTCGGATATAAACTTGAATATAGTATAATAATGCATAAAATATTATTTATATTTTCAAAAAACAGTAGACGTACCTTCTTTACAAGCACGATACAGCAGTTTTATGGTTTGAGTTTTTCAAATTTTCCAGGAAAATGAAAAGAAGTTCTTACCTAAACGTTTCAGTCGTCAGCAAAAAAATAATCATTTTATTGCAATGTAATTAAAAGTTATTAGGAATATTTATGATATAATTTAAATTTTTAAAGAATGGAAATATCTTAATTGATATTTCCTTTCATTAAAATCTGAAGTTCTGCTTCAAACATAAGTAACATGAAACTATTAAAGCAAAATAATTTTATCTCATTGATCAGATTCGTATTGATAAGAATGTACTTATAGAAGGAATACAATTTGTTGTCATTTTTAAAGAAATCCTGTTGGATTGAAAAGACGAATTAAAGAATATTGTTTTGGTATGAAAAATATGCGCCTACTTCTAAGGATTAGTTTATAGACACATTCCTTTGATGTACTCTCAGAATTAATAGATAAAAAAATATTCTTTAATACGTAATAAGAGAAAAAAATCTTTCTTAAAATATAAAATTATGTCAATTTATGATATTATTATTGTTAGAATTAAATATTGAAATGTATGATATAATTATTATTATATATTGAAAATATCTTTGAAAAGGAAATAAAATTCGACACTTAATATATTCTTATTCCACAAAAATAAAAGTAACGTTTTGAAAAAAAAGACTCATGAAAAGTTTTAATGATTTATAATCCTACTTAAATTACTTTTTATTATAAAGGTTGTTTATAATTTATTCAATTCAGATATTTATTTGAAATGCAAGAACTTTTTTAAGGAAATTATATTAATTTCTCTTTAAATATTACCCATTTGAAATATTTATTAGTGACATTTTGTATGTAGAAAATATATTAACATTTAATTTTTAATACAAAATAAAAAAGGCAAATTTGGGCTCAATGAAATATTTTTCATACCAATTCGGGTGGAAAATTTTGCATCGTATTTATTTTTAATGACATAAGCATAAACAGAGAGAAAAATGAATTGCCTTTTCCAGAATTTGTTATTCTAATATTTGATTAAAATGTAATTTTAAAAAAATCTGCATTTTTATTATCAGTTATGAAAAGTAAGAATAATCTCTGACATCAAAATAATTTTTGAACTTATTACGAGACAAAGGAATTTCGATTTTTAAATTACTCGTACAAATCTAAAGTATATTACAATAAATCTATTCAATTTGAAAATGCAATCTTTTGTATTTGTATAAAAAAATTATTTTGATAGTAAGAGCATATGCGATTTCCATGAGAACATTAAATTAAATTTGTTTACAATGAGAATAGATTCAAAATTCGAATTCCTTATGAAAACAAATATGAATATAAATCCACTTCTAACCAACTATAATATATTATATATGTATGGAATTAAATTACTTCAATTCCATATATTATATAATATATCAAAAATTAAATTTTTGTTTTTAGTTTGTGTATTTAAAGGTATGTTGGCTTTATAATAAAAGCAAACTTTATTAAAATGAATGTCACAAGAAATAAAATATTTATTATAGGTAATCAGAAGAAAAAGTATATCCAATTGTATACTATGTAATAAATTGAGTCTCAATTTATTTTCTAAAATTGTTAGAATTTTTCCCTGGAAAACGTTTTAAGGTAAAACTATATAAGCATGGGAAACGAGGTGTGGATGTTAAAGCCATTATAAAACACAATTTTCGTTTTTAGGTTTGATTTTTATTTTTTAACTGTATTACTTTTTTAAGATAATATTAAACTGAAAAAGACGCAATAGTGAAATTACGTATCATCTGTTACCACTGAAGATTTCCCATTTTCATTCGGAAAGAAAGCATGTGCAATTGCTTATTAGACGACATTGTTACGCTGTGTAAAAATGTTATCTCGCATAATTTGCTTTATCTCTTCTAATTATTTTTGGTGGTTAGGTTTTCAGTAAATACTTTTATGTGAAGTATTATGGCATTAATTAAAGTTTCTTGTAATTAGTGGCACTTGCCATGGACAAGCTTCACCGAGGCATCATCGAGTTTTAAGCCGAAACGAGCGTCTCCTGTTTTGAAGTACCCCCAACTAGGGCCAAGAGAATGACTTAGCTACTCTTTCATCACAGTACCTCGCCCAACCTTTTTTACAGAGGGGGGACATTCATACACCTTTCAGACACAAAGCAAAACAACAACTATGCTCGAACCGTGCCTCGAACCCAGCGCATGTAGCTGCCAATATAAATCCGTTACTCCAATGCTAGAACGCTGGTTAAAATTTATTTACCTGATGTTAGAAATTTAAAAAAAAATAATTGAAAGCATGAATTATAAATATTTATTTTTGGTTACTTTTCAAGGATATCTTACCTTCATTTGTGCAAGATTTATTTCTTCCTTAACAATAAATCGTGAAACAATAAATCTTCAAATTTGAATATTCAAAATGTTTTTGTTCTAAAAACATGCTTAAAATTCTATTTAACCGTTTCTGGAAGATGATGAAGGCATGCTGTCTTTCTAGATAGTTTAGGCAATCTTTCTGACAATGGAACCTAATGAATGAATGAATTTTCACTTTATCAGTCTTTTGAGTAAATGTGCATCAGCAGTAAAAATAGGTAATTTCTTAGTAACATTTTTGAAAAGATATTAAAGCAGCATTTTTTGCTGAATTTGTCCTGAATATTAAAACATCCAACAGAAATGCTATTATGTTATAAATATATTTAAATGACACGGAAAATGGTAAAATTATTTAGTGATTATGCACTAAAGTGACAAAAGTCATGATATAGCAATATGCAAATATACAGATGGCAGTAGTATCGCAGCGAAAAGGTATAAATGGGCAGTTCGTTTTCCAGAGCTTTCATTTGTGTTCAAGTTATTCATGTGAACAGGGTTTTCGTGATTTATGGCGGCACGACGAGAACTAACAGACTTTGAACGTGGAATGTTAGTTGGAGCTAGACGCATGGGTCATTCCATTGCGGATATCGTTAGTGAATTCAACATTCCGAGATCCACAGTATCAAGAGTGTGCCGAGAGTATGAAGTTTCAGGCATCCCATCCCATCATGGACAGCGCAGTGGGCGACCACCTGCAGTTAACGACCGAGACCGCCGACGTCTGTGTAGAATGGTCAATGTTAATAAACACAATATACTGCGTCAAATAACTGCAGGAATCAATGTGGGACGTGTCCGATAGGACTGTGCAGCGAAATTTGTCTTCCTTGAGCTATGACAGCAGAAGACCGACTCGAGTGCCATTACTGGCAGCACGACATCGCCTGCAGCGACTCTCCTGGGCTCGTGAGCATATCGACTGGTCCCTAGACCAGTGGAAAACCATGGCGTTGGTAGATGAGTAACGATTTCAGTTGTTACGAGCTGATGGTAGAATTCGAGTGTGGCGCAGACCCCACGAAGCCATAGACTCAAACTGTCAGCAAGGCACTGTTAAAGCTGGTGGTGGCTGCATAATGGTGTGGGCTGTTTTTACATGGCAGGGACTCGGTCCTCTGGTGCAACTGAACCGATCATTGACTGGAAATGGTTATGTTCAGCTGCTTGCAGATCACTTGCAGCCATTCATGGACTTCACGTACCCACACAACGATGTTATTTTTATGGATGAAAATGCGCCATGCCACCGGGCCAGAACTGTTCGCGATTGGTTTGAAGAACATTCCGGACAATTCCAGCGTATGATCTGGCCACCTGTATCACCCGATATGAATCCCATCGAGCATTTATGGGACATCATCGAAAGGTCCGTTCGTGCCCAAACTCCTGCACCATCCACACTTTCACAATTATGGACGTCTATACAGACAGCATGGCTCAATATTCTGTCAGAGGACTTTCAACGACTTGTGGACTCCATGACACGTCGAATTGTTGCACTTCGCCGGGCAAAAGGGGGACCGACACGATATTAACAGTCATCCCATGACTTTTGTCACTTCAGTGTATAAGGAGAAACCTGATGGCTCTGAAGGTCCCCATTGACTATAGAGGAGCTACTTCTGATAGTAATTTCAAATGTCATGCTCTAGATAAAAATCCTGTTTGTATTATTAATTGACATTTAAAATGACTTAGCATGTATATATTTTTTAGAAAATCTCTAATAAATTTTTGTAATTTATTTCTATATTATAATATAAAAATACTTGGAGTTATTCATCGGAAAAAATTACCCTTATTATAAGACAATATTTCTCTAATAATTACTTATTTAAATAAGTAATTATTAGAGAAATTTCTTATTCATAATATGACCTTATTAATGTAGACATGATTAGATTCATTAGTAATACGGTTGTGGAATAAACCGTCATGTTGATTTTTCTGTAAATAATACAGTGATTTTAAGAAAGGATAGAGATGCATATTTTTTAAAAAAAAAACGATGAAAATATAGTAAACACAGTGAAAACGTAAAGAGGCAGACTTGAAGAAATGAAGACATATGTAAGCAGCAAACCTTTATTAACATTTTGCACGCCGAAAAATAATTAGATGCAAAATTATTCACGTAATACAAAGATTTATTTATTGCTATGAAAAATAAATATACATAATTCTTTCAAGTCGAATTTCTTTGAAACATGAATATACATTTCTTAACCATTATGTAGGCGTTTTTAACAATTAAATTTGAAAAATAAATAAACGAAATTCAAAAATGATGCACAATTTTGAATGCGCATCATTGTGCAAAGGGTTAAATGAGTGAAGATGATCACTCGTAGGAGAAAATTTACTCCTTTCGCTTTCATGTCCTCCGATTTCATATCTCCTTTGATAAAAATTATCTAAAGTACAGAAAGATCTAAATGAGTTTATTTGTTAACAGGCATCTAATCAAAATTCTTGCTCTTTCCAGAACTTATAATCTTGTTACCAAATTCATCAAGATTATCAGTCAGTCGTCATCGACTCGCATCCGTTCAACATATTTTCAAAGTTATATTTCTCGTTATGGGACTCTTTTTCCGAAAGAACAATATTAAATTAATTATAATATGAATTTAACAATTTAAGTAAGGTGGTTTATAAATAATGAGGAAAATTTTAAAAATAAAGCGTTAGAAATATTTTTTATTGCTGAACGCTGAATTCTAGCAAGCTATTTTTTACTATTTGATTTTGTGCACGAAGACTGAATAAGGAAGTAATATTAATTTAATGAAATATAAATTCCTAATAAAAATTTTAATATTGTGCCTTTTCATTTTGCCGGCTTGCATACTTTCTTCAATTGGTTTAGAAGGATTTTCTCCGTTCATAAATAAATAAAATAATTTTGTTTTGATCCATCATTCGCATTAAAAAATTATTTTTATATTTATGTTATTCTCAGAAAAAACAAAAACAACATCCGCATAAGTATGATTTCTCCCTTTTACCCTAGATTTTAAATTAGTCGTATTTGACTAATACTAGCTTATTCGCTAGGGTAATTGATTAAATTTAATACCCAAAATGTGTTTTAAACATTAAGGTCATGCTATTTTAAATATATTGAATATGCTGTGTTAGTTGTGTGCGTGGATTTTTCAAGTGAAGACCATTCTCATGACGCAATAATGCTTATTGATGATGTGAAATTCTTCTAAATATCGTGGTATTCTTTACTTCACATTTTAATTTATCTTGTAATTTACATGGATATTAAACAGAATCTAACATTCTGAGAATTCAACAATGGCATAAAATCAAACGAATAAATATTTTACAAAACGGTGAAAATAATTTATATATTTTAGGGCAGCAATATAATATATTGCTGAAAAGAAGGCAAGGAAATAATTCTTAAAAGTTTCCTAGATTTAGGAAAAATTTTCAACATTTTCAAATTTTAACATTAAAAAGACATTTCCTTAATTGACATTTTAGACATTTTCTTAATTTAACTTTGTAAAAAAAATAATTTTGGAAGTAATCGTGGTAAAACTAAAATTCAGCTAAATTTTAATTAATTATAATTTTGAATAAAAAAATTAAAATATTTCTCCGACGTATCTGTGTATTCAGTGTATATGTATGAAATTTTGTAGGTGTAGATAAAACAAAAGCGTCAACTCACAATAGATCAAACAGTAGAGTCAACTAGCAATGGATCAAACAATAGCGTCAACTCGCAGTGGATTAAACAATAGCGTCAACTCGCAATAGATTAAACAATAGCGTCAACTCGCAATAGGTCAAACAGTAGCGTCAACTGACAATAGGTCAAACAGTAGC